>CM042432.1:610000-617500 GCA_023631565.1 Gymnocephalus cernua
ATGGTGATTTCTACTCAGCTTCTGGAGAACATCGATCTCTGCTGTTGTAAATACTGTTCTGTGATGTCTGAGTTTAGTTTGACTGCATTAGTTGTTTCTATGTTTTAAAGTAAATGTAAATGGACTGTATTTATTTATATAGCGCTTTTCCAGTCTTAACAACTACTCAAAGCCCTTTACCATAGTACAGGAACCATCCACCATTCACTCACATTCACACGCTGTGGCCAGCGCTGCCGTACAAGGTGCCACCTGCTCATCAGATAAACATTCACACACATTTACACTCCGATGAGCAGCATCGGGGGCAACTCGGGGTTCAGTGTCTTGCCCAAGGACACTTCGACGTGGGACTGCAGGGCCAATTGGCAGGCAACCGCTCAACCACTGAGCCACAGCTGCCCCTAACAATTGTAATTAAACAATAATGGATGAGTGAAGTGATCGAGGAGACATATTACCCATCACAAAGCAGCAGATGACATCAAGTAAGAGTAATTTGGTACTTTATTCAATCATCTGAACAAAGGAGAGACCATGTGTACACACGCAAGATGTATGTATCCATAGTGTCTGAAGTAACATGAAAGTGAACAGTACTTATACATCTTGGTGGTCACAGAAAATAGCCTCCACACCTTATATGGACGACTCTGTTACCTGACGCTTTAGTTCTGACACAGACAATCTTAGAATAGGTGACCACATACATGTTGTAAACAGCTCTTGTGTCCTTCATCACATACAAGATACATTCAAACCCTGAATGCTGGAATGTCAACCTATCAACAATGTCTTGTTAGTCTTTCTAACACATAATCTTCTGTTGTTTCCATCCCTCTTCTGCAGCTCAACAGGGAAACACTGAGCTGAAGGTTAAACTCACACACTTTACACTTCTACTACATTTCACAGATAAATACTCTACTTTTTACTGCTCTACATGTAGTTATTAGTTCCTATGGAGGGTTCCTAACCTCCTGTCAGAAAGACTTTGAGATGAAAGAGAGAAAAGTGAACTCACGTAGCTGTTGTTGGAGTAGAACATGTTGTCTAAATCTGCCGTGTTGTTCAGGATCTTCATATCCTCCATGTTGTCTACGGTGACCAGGTCTGTGTGTTTCTCTCTGCAGTATCTCTGGGCTTCAGTAAAGTTCTTCCTGTCATAAACAAAGAAGTACTGACGTCCAGCAGCTGATGAGACAGCACTCAGCCCTGTAGGGACACACACACACACATATAGAGCAGATTTAATATTATATACTATACTAATACACAATATTATATTTCAGTCACACCAACAGCGCCTGCTTTCAGATTAACTAAATGAATCAAATGTTGATCCAACGACAAACTTCCTTCAATTAAATGGAAACCAAACTGAAGTAATGATGTTCCTCTAAACTTCATATTTCTGTTCTTGACTTTGGTTTATCATGTCAGCTGTTGTGTATTACATCTTATAGTATTATCTGTGTAATGTTGTGTATCTGTATTGAGGCAGATCTTAAACCATCTGACTCAACTGGACTTCACTTTGGCTCAACGTCTGTTGTTTTAACCCTTGGGCCTCACTACAGACATGTTGGTCCTTCTCATTGTTAGTTATGTAATATTGTTGTCTGTATTAATGCTGACAACATGATCTCTGGTAAGGATGTCAGTTTTACTTGAAGTTTTGAAGTTCAAGCTCAGATTCTATAAAAAGTAAAAAATATAATACAGTTTAATCAAAATACTGTCACCAACACTTAGAGGACAGATATGTTCCATTATAACCACATTGTTATAGAGAATAAAATCATGCATTCTGTCTCATAAGGCTCTCAGTCGAGGGCCCAGCCTTCAAATTAGTACTTTTTAATGTTTTCCACCATATTGAGCCATTTCCTATGTTACAGTTTTTTTTATTCGCTTTGGTACTATTATCGCAAGTATGTGGTAAAACCTCACAACTGTTAGTACAAAACTCAAAGCAGATCATCAAAAAGTTTTTTTTTTCAAACATGTAATCACATGTTCAATTGACTAAGTACAACGCACAAAATTACACATTCACTTTTTCACCACACCTAATCAGTGTGTCATCAAGACTTACCTTTCATATGAAGTAATTGTCTTTCACAATGCAATGCTCACAATACTTTTGACATGCTTCTCATCTGATTTGTGTAAATACATTTGACCAACACTTAATCCAACTGATCTTAATGGTTAATCACTTAACCATTTGGTAAACCTATATATTTCCATTTCAGCAATACAGGATATAGATTTTGAGAACTATAGAAATAAAATATGTGTTTGTAAGAACATATAAAATAACCACACCTGATGAAGACTCGTTATTTCTAATTGATTTTTTCCAAGGTGCTTGAACAATGAAAACATTCATTGTGATGTGGACGAGAATCTATGGCCAAATGCTCAAGACAGGCTTAAGCAAAATTAATGTAATGTGTGCACTAATTGTTATGTTTTGTTCTCATTTAGTTACATTATAGAAAATATACCTATGTTACAATTATATCTGAAAAATAAAAACTAATTTGCCCAAATGATTGTAGAGGATGTCTTCATTGATCCTTCACTTGATTACACATAGGGAAGATATTTTGGAAATGATAGATTATGTAAATGTAAGTAATGTAAGTGTATTGCCTAATGTGTAACTGTGTAATATGTATTTTATAGTACTATAGCATATTAATTTCAGCACTTCTAAGGCTGATTTGAAACATGTATCTTGCATTGTTTGCTGTTGGATGAACTGACTGTTAAAAGTACTAAACTGAAAGAAGATCATACTGTTGTGTTTCGGTGATTAAACCAAATGTTCTCATTACATATTACAATAATCTTGTGTTTGAAACGATGATCATGTGGACTGAAAACATTACATCAGGTTTTGAAAGAATGACTAGCTGCGTTACAAGTGTGATCAGTTTGGATATTTGTACTAAGAGTTTTGAAAATGTACACCTTACTTGTGAAAATTGTACCAAAGCAATTAAAAAAAACTGTAACCTAGTCTGGAGGCCAGCTGAACTTAGCCCCGCCCACAACTTTTGAGGTCGGGAAGTTCGGTCTGGACTTGATCTGTTGTGGAGCAACTATGCTCGAACCAGAGCTGTTTGGACCAATCAGAGTGTGGGGGCGGAGTTTACCCAGTCTAATGTTAACCTGCTGTCGTCCTTGTTTCCTCTCGGGGGGGTTGCTGCTGTATTCTGGAGCGCTGCAGCATAACTACATCACTAAAAATGATGTGTGTGTTGATAAGGACGTCACAGAGTGGGGTGTGTGTGTGTGTGTGTGTGTGTTTGTGGATTTGTGTGTGTGTGTGTCTGTAACAAACACAAACACACACACACACACACACAGCCACCCCTCTGGCCACCTACCTACCTCATACATGCACAAAATAAATATGTATATAAATGAATGTCGTTGCTGATCAGAAAAATAAATTCCTCCAGCATTTAATATACTGAAAATAATTCATTTTGTACATGAAGTGTACAATCACGTTTTTACAATCACTTTGCTACTAATTTCAGAACCTTGATGTCATTTTTCAAAACTCTAGACACAAAACTCACAACGATCATCACTTGTAACACAGACTGTCTAATGTTCAAAATATTATATAGTGCATTCATATCTTTAAATAAATCATTGGTTCAAAAAAACTAATGTATAGTGAAATACCATTGAAACGTTTCTTTAGATCAGCCACACACAAGCTACCCATAGTTCACTGGGTCATCGTTCATACAATCATTCAATATTGTAGTACAAAATAGGTGATACATGTTTCATTATGGTACTAGATGTAAATACATCCCCGTAAAAGTACTGCAGTAGTAGGGAGAATACTACAGACACAGTGGAATCATTGAACACAATCTGAAATGTATTGATGAAAAATGATAAATCACAACATATGTTTATTAGAATCAAAGCAAAATAATTAGCTAGGAAATAGAAAAGAAAAGACAGTACTGTAAAACATCAAATGCAGTGTTCCTCAACTTGCTTGTACTGTAATAAGCAAAACAAAGAAGTGATTACTGTACTTCTACATATTCATCAACTCTGTCTTGTAGATTTGGCCGCAGGTTCTCATCTACATCACAATTAGACAAACATCTTGGAAAAAACCTTCAGGCATGGCGAACAATGTGGTACAAGTATATATTCAGTACTTTATATATAAAGTATATGTATATATCTCAATCATCAGTAACGAGTTGGCAGAATTGGACAAGCAATTCCAAGGACCTGCATGCATACAGTGCAGTACTGTCAATACTGTACATAGTCTCAAAGGTAGTACATGGGACCATAGTAACAGTGTCTGATAAACAGTAGTACATTACAGTAAAGGTAGTACATGGGACCATAGTAACAGTGTCTGATAAACAGTAGTACATCACAGTAAAGGTAGTACATGGGACCATAGTAACAGTGTCTGATAAACAGTAGTACATTACAGTAAAGGTAGTACATGGGACCATAGTAACAGTGTCTGATAAACAGTAGTACATTACAGTAAAGGTAGTACATGGGGCCATAGTAACAGTGTCTGATAAACAGTAGTACATTACAGTAAAGGTAGTACATAGGACCATAGTAACAGTGTCTGATAAACAGTAGTACATTACAGTAAAGGTAGTACATGGGACCATAGTAACAGTGTCTGATAAACAGTAGTACATTACAGTAAAGGTAGTACATAGGACCATAGTAACAGTGTCTGATAAACAGTAGTACATTACAGTAAAGGTAGTACATGGGACCATAGTAACAGTGTCTGGTAAACAGTAGTACATTACAGTAAAGGTAGTACATGGGACCATATAAACAGTGTCTGATAAACAGTAGTACATTACAGTAAAGGTAGTACATGGGACCATAGTAACATTGTCTGATAAACAGTAGTACATCACAGTAAAGGTAGTACATGGGACCATAGTAACAGTGTCTGATAAACAGTAGTACATTACAGTAAAGGTAGTACATGGGACCATAGTAACAGTGTCTGATAAACAGTAGTACATTACAGTAAAGGTAGTACATGGGACCATACAAACTGTGTCTGGTAAACAGTAGTACATTACAGTAAAGGTAGTACATGGGACCATAGAAACAGTGTCTGGTAAACAGTAGTACATTACAGTAAAGGTAGTACATGGGACCATAGAAACAGTGTCTGATAAACAGTAGTACATTACAGTAAAGGTAGTACATGGGACCATAGAAACAGTGTCTGATAAACAGTAGTACATTACAGTAAAGGTAGTACATGGGACCATAGTAACATTGTCTGATAAACAGTAGTACATTACAGTAAAGGTAGTACATGGGACCGTAGTAACATTGTCTGATAAACAGTAGTACATTACAGTAAAGGTAGTACATGGGACCATAGTAACATTGTCTGATAAACAGTAGTACATTACAGTAAAGGTAGTACATGGGACCATAGTAACAGTGTCTGATAAACAGTAGTACATTACAGTAAAGGTAGTACATGGGACCATAGTAACAGTGTCTGATAAACAGTAGTACATTACAGTAAAGAATGATGATGAAATATTACATCCATAGATACTGTCGTCTGATTGGTTGATGCTCCACACTAATTGGTGACAATGAATCTCGTTATCTTGAAACTTTCATGATCTAAACATGGAATATTGTTTATCTGTTTCCATACAACTATGCATTAAGAGTAATGCAACAGTTACTTATCATTTTGAGTATTTGTATTGATTGATAGTTAGATCATTGTAATGAAATGAATAAACAATCATCTGAAATGTAATGTGTAAACTGCTTTTTGAAGTAGTAGTACTTTGATGTTGAGTTGTGTCATATTGAACAGCTGATCTTTGTTAAATGAACAGCTGATCTTTGGTTTATGTGTTTTGTATCCAAGCAACTGAAAAAAGTGTTAGAGTTTTGAAAAATGTGTATTTTGATCATTGGTTTTGAGTTTTGTGTCTAGAGTTTTGAAAAATGACGTCAAGGTTCTGAAATTAGTAGCAAAGTGGAAAATAACATTAATATAAAGTATTTTTTGGCACTTTAGGCCCTTCTAGTGACAGCCCAGACATGTAGGGGGGAGAGAGAGAGGGAGGGAGGAATGACACGCAGGAAAGCCCCACTGTGTCTTAATATTGTTCTGATAAGAGTTCTGTAGCCACAAGGACATAAAGATGTGTAATAAAAGACTATAAACATGTATAAATCATAATAAAGACTCACCTGTTGCAGCCATGATGAGCAGAAGAAGTTTGTCCATCTTGCTTGCTGTCCGTCCTCCTCACTGTGTGACTCCAGACAGGTCGCGGCTCATTTGATATCATACGTAGATAACTCATTGTTCCACATGAACAGTGAACAACACCTCCGTACTGTTTGGCTGCAGGCAACAATTTACATGTTAGGCAAATAATAATAACAATAGAGAAAAGAAAAGGTTCCTCTTTCTCTAAAACATGGTTGATGTCATGTTGTTGGCCTACAGCCATAAACAAATTTTATTTTAATTCAACCTTTCTTGACCAGGCAAGTGATAAAGAACAGATTTGTATTTGCGGCAGCAGGGGGGGGGGGGGGGGATCATTACAGAGTAGGCTATACATTTGATGTATAGCCTACTTGATGGATGATGATCATGTGATTTAAAGGGTTCACATTCTGATTCTGATCTGGACTGAAGTCAGTTAGAATATTTAACTCAGTCAAAGTGGAAAATAATATTAATATAAAGTATTTTTTGCTCTTCTAGTGACAGCCCAGACATGTAGGGGGAGAGAGAGAGAGACACGCAGGAAAGGCACACTGGCCGGAATCATACCCACGACCTCCGTGTCAGGGACCGAGTGTTATGGTTTTGGGGTTTTTGTCTTATTTTGGTAGTCTGTTTTGTATTTAGTTTCCTGTTTTATTTTGAAGTCTGGTTTTTCTCCCAAGTCGTGTCTGGTTTTACTTCCTGTCTTTTGGTTTTTCCCGCTCTTGTGATTGTCTGATGTTTTCCACCTGTTTCCCAGCCCTTGTGTCACCTGCCTCTTGTTTCCTCGTTATCCTCTGTATTTAGTCTGTGTGTTCCCCTTGTCCTGTGTCGGATCATTGTATGCTGTTTTTGGTTTTGTGTTCCTGTTCGTTCTGCTTGTGCTCCTGCTTTTTTACTCTGTTCTAAGTTCCCATTTTGGATTTCCCCGTTTCTTTGGATTTTCTTCTTTGTTGGTTTCTTTCGGATTTTCTTTTACACTTTTTGGATTCCTTGAGTTTTGGTTAGTACTTTGCCTTTTTATTAATAAATCTTTTTTGACACTCTCCTGCCTTCCTGCCTCCGTGTTCTCTGCATTTTGGGATCAACAATTCCCTACTTACCATAACACCGAGCCTCCACACATGGGGGCACGTCCTGCCACTAGACCAACCGGGCCCCTCTATCTTTAAAGCAGTAGTTTGGAAGGAGACATTTTGGTC
>CM042432.1:622500-627500 GCA_023631565.1 Gymnocephalus cernua
CATGAAGAAAGACATTTAGTCTGATGAAAATAGATTTTAAACATTCAACGCTAAAGATAATTTATATTTGAAACAAATTAAATAATGTTAATGTTAAAACATCTCCACAACCTGAAAAACATAAACATAAAATATCAGAAATCAGTCAAACATGTCGGTTATAATTCCCCACAGACGATAAATCAGATAATTACTAAAGTCTTGTTTTATTCTAACAACAGTCTAAAACCCAAATATATAAAGTTTATGATCAAATATAACAAAGAAAAGCATCAAATCTTCATATATGAGAAGCTGAAAGCTGGAATATATTTAGTATTTCTGTTATAATTAAAAGTATTAATTGATTAAGACAGTTGTAATAATCCAGAGGTCATTATCAACCGTTACTATCAACGGACATCATTGGCCCCTCCCCCAACATAGAAATCTGTCTGCAAAACATATTAGATCTTTATAATGAAGGTACCAGTCTATTGAAGTCTAAATTATTCTATCACCATCACTTATAGGTGTAAATAAGAGTTAATTTATACTGTTAATCTTAATTTATTGTTAATTTTATACTTGTTATTGATCCCCAGAGTGGAAATGACTCCACACAGGCCTGAAACACACACATGCTCAGGACCTCTTCATGCACAAATGGAGAGATGTCAGAGTGGGGGGGCTGCCAGTGCTGGACCAGCACCCTGAGCGGTTGGGGGGCTGCCTTGCTCAAGGGTAGGGATGCACCAAATCCAGGGGTGGGCTTTGGATCTGGCTAAATATTGGGCTTTTTGACGAGGTTCTGGTTTCTGCTGAACCTTAGAATATTTTCCCAGCGAACCGAACCCCACGCTTGCACTACACGCGCTACGCTGGTCGGTGTAATGACGGCGCCATTGATTACGGGAAGGTGTTTACGTAGGTGGAGCGTTCAATGCAGTCGGCTGTGAGAAAGTGAAAATGGAACTGGTGAGCAGAACAAATGTTGTTTGGCAGAAGTCAGAAGAAGGCCATTCAAGTCACGCTACATGTTCAATCTGCGGCGGCGAGGACCCTAAACAATAATTCAATTCAATTCAATTTTATTTATAGTATCAAATCATAACAGGAGTTATCTCAAGACACTTTACAGATAGAGTAGGTCTAGACCACACTCTATAATTTACAAAGACCCAACAATTCCCGAGATTCCAGGAATTCCCCCAATTGCAAGCATCAATGCAACGAGGAAAAACTCCCTTTTAGGAAGAAACCTGGGACAGACCCAGGCTCTTGGTAGGCGGTGGCTGACGGGGTAATAACAGTCACAGAACAGATAATGAAACAATCGTGAAATTGTGGTTGTAGGAGCGTAGCAGGGAGCAGCATGGCATAGCAGGGAATTGCGTCAGAATCCCGGCCACAGCTGGAACCATGATTTTGGTGCCATCCTAATCCCGGGACATCATCCTGGGTGAAAAGAAACAAAGACTCCGGGGAGCTAGCTCCCAGGGCTAGGTTAGTAATACACAACATGGCCGCTGTTACAACATCTGGTATGACAGATCTGAAAGAATACGAGTTGTGCATGAAGGAATCTCCAGACAGCAGCCAGAATGCAGCAACTTCAGGTACGGCAAAGGAAGGACAGTCACTGGTTACTTCATTAATGTGTTTACTGTGGTAATGGACTGAGGACGGGAGGATGACTCAGCAGAATCTTAACCAGTGGATTTGGAATCTGGATTCGGTGCATCCCTAAAACAGACTGAGGAAACTACTCCAGAGCACCTTGGCAGTGCACAGGAGGTGATCTAACATCTCTCCAGCTAGCAGTCCACACTCCGTACTTTGATCCGTACGGGGACTTGAACCACGACCCTCTGTTTCCCTACGGACTGAGCTACTGCCACCCTAACCCTAACCCTTTGATCCGTACGGGGACTTGAACCAGCGACCCTCTGGTTCCCTACGGACTGAGCTACTGCCACCCTAACCCTAACCCTTTGCTCCGAACAGGGACTTGAACCAGCGACCCTCTAGTTCTCTACGGACTGAGCTACTGCCACCCTAACCCTAACCCTTTGCTCCGAACAGGGATATTGTAACGGCAATGAACCGCAGACCTTGTGGCTCACACCTCTCGATATTTACTGACGTTTGTCTCCCTACCGTTACGCTTCGGGTTCCGCTTTTGCATGCTCCCAGGTCGTCGGGGGCGACTGGCGCCAATGAGACTTGGACCCCATCATAGCTGCTTGAAGGTCTAGTCTAATTAGTTTTATCATGAAGGTAAAACAGTATAAAACATGATTTACCTGCTTCAACGTGGCCTCCATCACAGCAGGGTCATTCAGATCCAGATTGTTCTTGTTCTCAAACTTCACTCTCATCACTTTCTTTGAAACAGGAACCACTTTGTAGAAATCAAACAAACTTCATGAGTTAAAACATTTCTGTCTGGATAATAGTCAGCATCCTGTTCATTCCTCATCATCAGTTTAAACAATAGATTCACCACTAACTGATCATCTGCAGCTGATCACCACTGCATGCTAACTTTACTAACTATTCCATGGAAATGATCCACATCATGATGTTCACATTTACTCTCCACAACTTGATGTTTTCTCTTGTTTTTGTGTTATTCTCATGTGATGCTGAATTAAACCTGAATCTAAATGTGAAAGCTGTCTGAATCCCGGGTTAGCACTCACCTGGACCGTAGCAAATGAACGCTCTCTCCATGTCACAGGGCCAGTCCTCCCAGGCTCCTGATTGGCTGAAGTCTGCAGCCACACAAGTCTCGTTCCCGTTGCTGTTATCAGGTTGTCCGTTCTTCCAGAACCTGAATGAGGAGGTACTTCCATCTGACCACTTCCACGAGTCTCTGAAAAGGCCGATCCAGGCACCGTAGACTCCAGGTATCACTGCCTCTACATTCTGGTTCTCTGTCATGTTTCTCACACTGGCCAGGTCTGTGTAGTGAGCTCTGCAGTGGCTCTGGGCTGCTGTCCATGTAGTAATGGTGTTGATAAAGACAAAAGTCACATCTGACCCTGAAAATGGAGCAGAGAGAAGTGTAGAGGCAGCAGAACATACAACCTCCCATCCATCCACATCTGTGATTCATGTCTTTATAATATCTACCATAAATCCTCTGAGATAAAGATAAAGATAGATAAAGAACCACATCAATAAACTAACTGATGAATAACTTCATGTCTTAACTCTCCACATTAATGAGAAATGTCCTTAAATCTAAGATTATATTGTTTTTATGCATATGAATATTTGTTTATATTGTAAGATGTGTGCACGTGAACATGCATGAGTCCAAACTCTATAATATAATATAATATAATATAATATAATATGTTCCTCTGGTATTATTATTCATGTGGATTTGTTGAGTTTGACCTTGAGTTATCTATCTATCTATCTATCTATCTATCTATCTATCTATCTCTCTATCTATCTCTCTATCTATCTATCTATCTATCTCTCTCTCTATCTATCTATCTATCTATCTATCTATCTATCTATCTATCTATCTCTCTCTCTATCTATCTATCTATCTATCTATCTATCTATCTATCTATCTATCTATCTATCTATCTATCTCTCTATCTGTGAATCTCTTTGAATGGCTCTAACCTGTGAAAGCTGCTTTTAGTCAGAGTGACTGACTGATACTACAGAGGCCTGAATAATGACAACAAAGAGAAGAAGAGAAGAAGAGAAACTTCACTAGTTCATATTCTCACCTCTGACATCTGCACAGACTGAATAAAAGCCGGTGTCACAACCAAAGTTGTACCAGAGTCCATCAACATCCATCAATGTGCAGAACTTTCCACTGTATCCAACGCGTGGTCGTCCAGCCCTCCATCGTCTGAACTCCGTCTCCCCAGGTTTGTAGAAACTTGTGTCTGACAGTGACCACCTCCAGTGGTCAGGGACATGGTCGTTGTACAGTCCTATCCAGGCTCTCTGATTGAGATATAAAGAATTAGACTCTGCTCTATCTTTTTGTTGAAGACCATATGTTGACCTAATCTTTCCATCTCCAGTCTTGATACTATCAGTCTGATCCTCTACCACACCTTCATTCTGTTACCCTCCTTTAATAACTCATTACCAGCGATGGTGATTTCTACTCAGCTTCTGGAGAACATCGATCTCTGCTGTTGTAAATACTGTTTTGTGATGTCTGAGTTTAGTTTGAATGCATTAGTTGTTTCTATGTTTTAAAGTAAATGTAAATGGACTGTATTTATTTATATAGCGCTTTTCCAGTCTTAACAACTACTCAAAGCCCTTTACCATAGTACAGGAACCATCCACCATTCACTCACATTCACACGCTGTGGCCAGCGCTGCCGTACAAGGTGCCACCTGCTCATCAGATAAACATTCACACACATTTACACTCCGATGAGCAGCATCGGGGGCAACTCGGGGTTCAGTGTCTTGCCCAAGGACACTTCGACGTGGGACTGCAGGGCCAATTGGCAGGCAACCGCTCAACCACTGAGCCACAGCTGCCCCTAACAATGTCTTGTTAGTCTTTCTAAGACATCATCTTCTGTTGTTTCCATCCCTCTGCTGCAGCTCAACAGGGAAACACTGAGCTGAAGGTTAAACTCAAACACTTTACACTTCTACTACATTTCACAGATAAATACTCTACTTTTTACTGCTCTACATGTAGTTATTAGTTCCTATGGAGGGTTTCTAACCTCCTGTCAGAAAGACTTTGAGATGGAAGAGAGAAAAGTGAACTCACGTAGCTGTTCTTGGAGTAGAACATGTTGTCTAAATCTGCCGTGTTGTTCAGGATCTTCATATCCTCCATGTTGTCTACGGTGACCAGGTCTGTGTGTTTCTCTCTGCAGTATCTCTGGGCTTCAGTAAAGTTCTTCCTGTCATAAACAAAGAAGTAGTGACGTCCAGCAGCTGATGAGACAGCACTCAGCCCTGTAGACACACACACACACACACACACACACACATAGAGCAGATTTAATATT
>CM042432.1:630000-650000 GCA_023631565.1 Gymnocephalus cernua
ACGGGGGGGGGTCCCTGTTTTCCCAGGTGGCATTTGATGTTGGTGGCATTGACGCATAAATGCTGCGTCAATATTATCGTATTATATTCATCGTCTTCTGGTCCCTGCATAGCCTACCTATTGCTTCGTGCCTTATGCTCATTGTATATTCATGGTATCTGGTAAGTGGTCTATTAATACAAGAATTGTAAGAGCATTTTTATTTGTTTTGGTTAAAGGGCACAACTTGTCCACTGGTTTCACTATCGTGTTTTCGAGGATGTCTATCTAGGTGGGAACCTTTCACCAGGGAACAGGGGGTGCTGTTATTAATCTTGAGTTTTTAGGCTAGCTAATTTAAGATTCTCAGTACTATTTGTGTTTATTGTGTACCATGACGTCATTTTATCATTGACGGCTATCGTCAATTAATGGAGACTTAATTGTCTTATCAAACGGTTTGCTATCGCTTCATCACTTATGAAGCTCAGCGCAAATTCTTTCAGGAAGACGTCATTAACCCAATCATTACTCTTTCTCCGTAAATCAAATCAGCTGTTTAGAAGCGATACTTTCACTTAAACCAATCAGTCATGACCACGAAATTCAAGGACCAATCACAGCACTACAGCTCTGCTTAAATATGTTCTCCTTTGCTGTTCAGTTGTCGTTCCAGGCAAAGCGCTCAACCCTCCACCTCCCCTGCTGCCTCCAGTCTTCATGATTCTCCCGGCTGGCCGCTCCGTTGCCTCGCCGGTCTGGTCCCCGGTCTCTTCTCCGCCGCCACCAGAGTCTAGACTCCATCGGGGGATATGTTTCCTATTCTCTACCCCTTTAAAAAATATTAATTTGATGGAGTCTAATCTCCAAAAGATTCATGCATTTTTGTCATGCAAACAAAGTCTCTCCTGATTGAAATATAGCTGGTTAGGTAACTACTATCTCAGTAACGTACTACGAGGCGTTAGATTTAACTACTTGATCATGAGTGCACTTCCTTTTACTTGTGCTTCATTTAGTTTTGGGGGTTTCCCATATTATATATGGTGGCTGTAGTCCATCTAATCTGGCAAAGAGACAGTTATTCATTGTTCTTATCATAGCATGTTTAATGCAAACTAACTATGCAGCAGGTTGAACAGGATTTCATCTCTGCATTACGTTTAAGTCGCTTGAAATTTCATGCTTTTTGGTCTAAACGGCATACCCAAATTAAAAGTGGTACAGCTCCCATATACTTTGACACTCTGGGATGTGCCTGATATCATTGGAAAGGAAACACTCAGGTGTCAGGGTGATTCTAGGCCTCACTGACACAGAGCTACAGAGGCTAGAATGGAGTTTTCTTATTTCCGTCCAAGTCATACATCTGTAATATGATTAAAATACACTGCTGTGAACACATCTACCAGGTGACAGACAATCCAGGACATTAGCCACATGTGTCTGCTTACTACAGAAAAAATCCAGAAGCCAAAAGACTTAAAAAATGATTTTATATGATTTTTTTCTACAGATATGGCTGTGTGTTTTTCTTGAAAAGTGCAAAGAAAAAAGCCAAAAAAGTGCAAAATACAAAACTTCTCAAAGACAAAAACACACCCAGATCAATCACACACATGCTTGAAATAACTATATACATAAATATATAGAAATAAGTCATTATGAATTGGTCAGTGAGGGCTTTGCATTGTAACAGTCACTGTTTGTGCTGACACACAGAGCCAGCCATCACAGGGTTAAAATGTTAATGGGTTGTTACATATCAATGGAATCGTCTCTTTATTGGCTACAAGGCTAGGTGTCAGTACCCGATCTGGTCCGCAAAATTACGAATCCCACTATGGCAACACCAAGACCCGCCCTCCGAAGCAGCTCGATTGGTTGGGGTTAGGCATTTCACCTCGAGTGGTTAAGGTTATGATAGCGGATTGGTCAGGGGATTGGACATGAACAAATGGGGTCACGTTACCTTGGACGCCTGGCCAATAGTAGTGATTGAAGGGCGGGTCTTGGTGTTGCCATAGTGGGATTCGTAATTTCGCATCCGCTCCGCCTGCCCGATCCGTTCTGTGAATAAGTCTGCGCAGAAGCTCAACGTGTTACACGACACTACCTGATCGGTTCTGCGCTTGCGTGATTACCGGTAGTTATGTTTTGACATTCCGCCGGTTACTGGAAGAAAACATTAGACGTTGACGGTACAAGTTGTTTGCTGGAGTTGCCTAAAGTATCTGTTAATGATATACGGAGGGTTGTCTAAAGTACTTGTTAATGATATACTAAGGGTTGTCTAAAGTACCTGTTAATGATATACGGAGGGTTGTCTAAAGTACCTGTTAATGATATACGGAGGGTTGTCTAAAGTACCTGTTAATGATATACGGAGGGTTGTCTAAAGTATCTGTTAATGATATACGGAGGGTTGTCTAAAGTATCTGTTAATGATATACGGAGGGTTGTCTAAAGTATCTGTCTCCAGCCCAGCTGTCTCGTCGCCCGTCTCCAGCCCAGCTGTCTCGTCGCCCGTCTCCAGCCCAGCTGTCTCGTCGCCCGTCTCCAGCCCAGCTGTCTCGTCGCCCGTCTCCAGCCCAGCTGTCTCGTCGCCCGTCTCCAGCCCAGCTGTCTCGTCGCCCGTCTCCAGCCCAGCTGTCTCGTCGCCTGTCTCCAGCCCAGCTGACTCGTCGCCTGTCTCCAGCCCAGCTGACTCGTCGTCTGGCTCCCCAGCTGACCCTTCGCCTGCCCGGCCTCAGAAGGGAGATCTTCGCCGCCGCTGGCCGCCAGAGGGATATCGCCTTCGCCGCCGGCCTCCAGAGGGATATCGCCTTCGCCGCCGGCCCCCAGAGGGATATCGCCTTCGCCGCCGGCCCCCAGAGGGATATCGCCTTCGCCGCCGGCCTCCAGAGGGATATCGCCTTCGCCGCCGGCCTCCAGAGGGATATCGCCTTCGTCCGCCGGCCTCCAGAGGGATATCGTCCTGCTCGGCCGTCTGAGGGGTTTCGCCATCGCTGCAGGCCGCCTCGGAGCCCTCGACGTCCTGCTCGGCCGCCTGAGGGGCTCCACCTTCGCTGTCCAGTTTGGCAACCTGAGGGATACCGCCTTCGCTGCAGGCCGCCTCGGAGCCCTCGACGTCCTGCTCTGCCTCCTGAGGGGCTCCATCTTTGCCGTCAGCTGCCTGGGAGTTCCCCTCTTGCCGAGGCCTCCCCTCAGCTCCCTGTCCCTAGTGGTCCTCTGGTTTCCCTCAGGCCTCTCCGGCCCTTTGTTTCCCCTGGGTCTCTCCGGCTCTCTGTTCCCTGTGCCCCAGGGTCCTCTGTTCCCTGTGCCCCAGGGTCCTCTGTTCCCTGTGCCCCAGGGTCCTCTGTTCCCTGTGCCCGAGGGTCCTCTGTTCCCTGTGCCCCTGGGTCCTCTGTTCCCTGTGCCCCTGGGTCCTCTGTTCCCTGGGCCCTTGGTTCACTGTGCCCCAGGGCCCTTGGTTCACTGTGCCCCAGGGCCCTTGGTTCACTGTGCCCCTGGGTCCTCTGTTCCCTGTGCCCCAGGGCCCTTCGTTCCCTGTGCCCCAGCGCTCTTCGTTCCCTGTGCCCCCGGCGCTCTTCGTTCCCTGTGCCCCAGCGCTCTTCTGTTCCCTATGCCCCAGTGACTTTATTTTGAAGTCTGGTTTTTCTCCCTAGTCTTGTCTGGTTTTACTTCCTGTCTTTTGGTTTTTCCCGCTCTTGTGATTGTCTGATGTTTTCCACCTGTTTTCCCAGCCCTTGTGTCACCTGCCTCTTGTTTCCTCGTTATCCTCTGTATTTAGTCTTTGTGTTTCCCTTGTCCTGTGTCGGATCATTGTATACTGTTTTTGGTTTCGTGTCCCTGTGAGTTTCTACTTGTGCTCCTGTTTTTGTATTTGTGTTCTTGCCGTGCCCTGTTTGTCCGTGTTCGTTCCGGTTGCCAGCGTGTTCGTCTGTAAGTTTGTTCTTTGAGATTTCTTTATTTTTTGGACTTGTGTTTTGCCAGCTCCTTCTGGATTTTTTTGTGTTACTTTTCCCAGTTGCATTTTTGTTGGATTCCCTGTTTTTGTTGTGTAAATAAATCCACGAGCACTTAACCTTCTTCTGCCTGCCTTGCCTCTGCATTTGGGTCCACCATTCCCTGCTAACCTTAACAATACGGAGGGTTGTCCTAAAGTACCTGTTAATGATATACGGAGGGTTGTCCTAAAGTACCTGTTAATGATATACGGAGGGTTGTCTTAAAGTACCTGTTAATGATATACGGAGGGTTGTCCTAAAGTACCTGTTAATGATATACGGAGGGTTGTCCTAAAGTACCTGTTAATGATATACGGAGGGTTGTCCTAAAGTACCTGTTAATGATATACGGAGGGTTGTCCTAAAGTACCTGTTAATGATATACGGAGGGTTGTCCTAAAGTACCTGTTAATGATATACGGAGGGTTGTCCTAAAGTACCTGTTAATGATATACGGAGGGTTGTCTAAAGTACCTGTTAATGATATACGGAGGGTTGTCTAAAGTACCTGTTAATGATATACGGAGGGTTGTCTAAAGTACCTGTTAATGATATACGGAGGGTTGTCTAAAGTACCTGTTAATGATATACGGAGGGTTGTCTAAAGTACCTGTTAATGATATACGGAGGATTGTCCGGGCATCCAGTACGACTCCACGTAGCAAATTAAACAAAGGCTTACGTTTCTTCATTTCTTTGCAACTTTTAAGGTAGTTTGCTAACGCTAGCTAGTCTGAGCTAGAAGACTTGCTCCATGCTGCTTCAGGTTACTCATACCTTAAATAAAGTTGAATCGTGGGTATACCTCTCACTTCATGTGTTTGTACTTTCATGAAAATATAAGGTAAAACAGGGCTACAAATGAGATCTCTGTGAGAGCCCAGCATGCTCCTAGATAACTATTATGTAGCTGCATGCTAACACAACACAGCTGTAATCTTGGCCAATGGTGGTGATTTTTCACGGTAAAGTCCTGCTATATACTCCGCTGCTATTGTGAAAAATCACCAGTAAAGGCTTCTAAACCAAATACTACACAACCGGACATGTCCCAGCACTAAAGTGACCAGAGTTTTGGGAGAAATTATCAGCTTTGTCCTAGATTACAGCTATGTCGCGTTAGCATGCAGCTACATAATAGTTAGCCATAGATATATACTTTAGTTAGCTAGGAGTATGCTAACGTTATATTGTAGTGGAACGAAGCAGCACTTTCTAACGTCAGAAATCTCAGATGAAGGCTTCTGAACCAAACACTACTGTTGAAGAAAACTAAAGGACGTGTTCTAAATCTTTGAGGACGGAGAAAAGGCTAGGGTGCAAATGAAGGATTAACAAAATATTTGACTGATTTTTTGTTCCTCCTTGATGGAGGAACATAAAATCAGTCACAAAACAAGACAAGAACATAAACACTGCAAGCAGCAGACAGCAAGATGCTCCCCCTGTGGGGGTCACATGTTACTGTCTCGATCATTGTAAGTTTCAGAATTATATTTCCCTGCAACTAGAGCCGATTCTATTCCCATTGGCCCGTCGTTGGCATGATGATGTGTTGGCCGCATCTCATTGGCTTTCTTCATAGCCTCAGATGTGATGTCACACCTCTAGCATGCACATTGGGGGTTTCTCCCGGTCACAGATCAAAGACTATCATGTATTCTAATCTAGTCTCAGCACAGCAGGGTGTTTGCTTCCTGCTGTGGGACAACAGTTTATTTCCATATGTTAAGTGTGTGGTTTTGATCTAATCTACCTGGGAGAATAGAAACTAAGGCCCCGTCCACATGAAGACGTCAGGATGAAAACGCATCCGTCTTTCCTGGATTCGGCTCAAGAAAATTCACATCCACATGAATCCATCTCTAAACGACTCAACACGGTACTTCATATGCCAGGCCTGTAGGCGGCGCTGTTACTGCTACAGAAATTAACGGAACGAAGAAGAGCAGCCTTCAGTGACTTCCTTTCATAACCATAGACAGTATATAAAAGTTCATAACATGACTGTTAGCTAGTTCTCTTAGCTGAAGACATCCATGGACTAGACTTTAATAACTTACACCACTGCTCGTTATATAAAGGCCACCTAGAAAAAGAATGTAAACTTTGTTTACATTCTATCGGACATGATTGCAGCTAGCAGAGCTAGCGTTAGCGCGCTAACGCTAGCTCTGCTAGCTAACATCGGCAGTCAACAAACATCAATGATCCGATGTCTTTTTGATAATCTAGCTACACGTTTTTCTTGCGGTAGCCTTTCTACAATAAGCGGTGCTAAAAGTTACTATAATCCGTTCAAGGAGTTGATAAGCAGACAGATTAGCGAGCTAGCAGCGTTGCGTCCCTGCTAGCGCTGTCAGCTGGGTTGAAGGCGGAGCTTTGAGTCCGAGGTGTGTGGGGGGGACATCATCGATACGCACGTATGCGGTTTCGCCGTCCATATGAAGCCAAACGTGAGCCGGCTTTTTTTTTATTCACCCTGGGACCAGGTTTCAAAAAAGTGCGTTTACAGGATTCATGTGGACAGTCGGCCCAAACGATGCAAAAGATGTGCGTTTGCATTGAAATACGTCTTCGTCTGGATGGGGCCTAAAGGGTCTGCTCTGACGTTGCTCTGACACTCTGTGTTCAAAACATCAGCATTGTCTTAACTTTTTAAAACCTAACACTACCCAATCAGACATGTTTCAGCAGGAATGAGACCCAGAATTGGGGAGAATTTAACAACAATGGCCGACAAGATGACATGTTTACTGCCGTTAGCATGTAGCTACTATAGTGGTATACAGCAGTGGTGGCTGGAAGAGCTGTCATCTGTCTTTGAAAGGACACTTTCATACGTTTACACTTCGTTGCGTTATTAGTCAAGACCATAAACAGGTATATTAATAATTAATTAATGGTCTATGGTCACAACGAAGTATTACCAGTAAAACTATCAACATAAACAACACAACAATGACGTCGCTAGTGGTTTTGGATCAGTGACAACAAGTCTTAATTTAAATATCTTTATAAAAAAAGAAAAATATGCTGCCAGTTGCCGCCAAGTGTTTTTTAATGCATGCGTGGTACAAATCGCACAGGTTGTCTGCTACGTAATTATGCACATACGCAGAACGGATCGGGCAGGTGGAACGGATCGGGTACTGACACCAGGGGCGTTTCATATCAATCATGAAATTTGAACTGGCTGAAGCAAATGTCGATCGAACTCTCGTGATCCTAATTCACTTCATAGCCATGACTGGGCTTTAAACCTGTCTATCTCAGGCCCCGGATACGGATTGACTTATTAGAGGTCTTGTTTGATTCCTAAGGCGTCAGAGAATAACATGGATTCTCATTGGCCATTAGACGGCCGGAGGGAGGAGAGAGACCGTTGGAACAGTGGAAACAGTGGAATCGCATATCACTGTTTTTGTATATAAACTTTATTTCAGACCCAGTGGGATCCATATCACAATAAAAATAACACAGAGTAAAAAACATAATAATACAGAAAATACAAAAATACAAAGCCTTCCACAATGTTCAGTGTCTAACATACAGACATGTTTGCCAATGGTTCCACAGTCTGGACGAAAATCTGACAGAACTGCGTACAGGGTTAGCCCAAAACAGAGATTAAGTTGTTGTCTGACTCGGATACCCAACACATAAATCTATACATCAGGGTACGTAAAACAGCAGAGCAGGTAGGGACCCCGACACTGACAAACATCTGGCTCACACTGGAGCTTCCTGGAGCTCTCAGCAGCCTCATGCTGTCATTATGAGTTTCCTAATGCTGCCTTGCTTATACCGACGCCAGACAGGTAGAAGTCAGGGAAGGTTGACAGTCTGTCTTCTCTCCTTCTGATAATCATGATCTTAGTCTTTTTAGAATTGTATTTTATATCATAATCAGCACCATACTGTGTGCATATTCTCAGCAGCTGTTGGAGACCAGCACTATATGGGTTAAAAATGACCAAATCATCTGCGTACATAAGGTGATTAATTAATGAGTCACCAACCATACAACCTGAGACAAATCATTCATATACATATTAAAAAGAAAAGGAGACAGATTTCCGCCCTGGCGAACACCATTGGTCACTTGGAAGGGACCAGATGTTACATCTCACTCTCATTGTCTGATGCGAGTACCAATAAAACAAGATTCTAATTATAAAACCAAGGACCCCTCTTTTAGACAATTTTAAAAATAATTTCTCATGATTAACACGATCAAATGCTTTAGAAGCATCAATGAAACACAAGAACATTGTGGAATGTTGCCTATTGTATTTATCTAAAATGTCCTTTAGTGCAAAAATACCTAAATCGGTCCCATGCTTTCGTTTAAAACCAACTTGGTTATCAGCAGACAGGACGTACGTCTCAAGTCTACACAGTAGAACTGTCTCCAGCAGTTTGGACACGGGCCTGGGCCTGGATCAGCCAGCTCGTTACATGTTCACTGCTCATACTAGCTCCGGTTTCCCTCTCCACTCAAAGAAAACATGTTGCCCTGCCTTTCACTTAATTGTAAGTCGCTTTGGATAAAAGCGGCAGCTAAATGACATGTGATTTAATGGAATGGAATGAACAAGTGAACTAAAGCACATAGGGCTTAGAACATAACACCAAAACAACATAAAACTCAAAGAACTAAATAACTAATAACAATGTGCTGCTGTGTGCTTGTGTGCATGTGTGTGTTGTAAATAGTATAATTGGTACCAGTCCTGACTTTGCAATGTATTGTTTTTCTGATCAAGATAACTGACATCTCCTGGTAAGCAATATAAATATTCACTGCCATTGTATTGTTGGAGCAGCAGCAGATAGATGGCACAGAATCATGTAAACGCTGAATGTTACAACTGAGAACATTTAGTCTCTCTCTCTCTCTCTCTCTCTCTCTCTCTCTCTCTCTCTCTGTCAGTCTCTCTCTCTCTCTCTCTCTCTATCAGTCTCTCTCTCTCTCTCTCTCTCTCTCTCTCTCAGTCTCTCTCTCTCTCTCTATCAGTCTCTCTCTCTCTCTCTTTCTCTCTGTCAGTCTCTCTCTCTCTCTCTATCAGTCTCTCTCTCTCTCTCTCTCTCTCTCTCTCTATCAGTCTCTCTCTCTATCAGTCTCTCTCTCTATCAGCCTCTCTTTCTCTCTCTCTCTCTCTCTCTCTCTGTCAGTCTCTCTCTCTCTCTCTATCAGTCTCTCTCTCTCTCTCTATCAGTCCTCTCTCTCTCTCTCTCTCTCTCTCTGTCAGTCTCTCTCTCTCTCTATCAGTCTCTCTCTCTCTCTCTCTCTCTCTCTATCAGTCTCTCTCTCTCTATCAGTCTCTCTCTCTCTCAGTTTGGGTTACAGAACATACACTCTCACAAAGTCTGGTGCATGTTTATCATATATTGTATGGTGCTGTGGACTCAAGTGGCAAATCTGAATCAGCAAAGTGGCCTACTGAAATATTCTAGCAGTAAACCACAAGGCCTCAGGAGACCAGGATGAGAGAAGCAACATGGCCGCTCCCTCACTAATATGATGAGAGTTTTGCAATGTGGCCCAATTGTATCTCCAGGAGTTCTTCATCACACTCAAATTAATGGCAGTTAAGTTGGTCAGCCATGTCACATGAATATTCTGCAGAGTTGCAATAAAAAAGAATCCCTTTCATTTAAGTGGTTTAGTGGTTTAGCCCGTGTTGTCGTCCTGTCGACCATGCACTTGTTGGGTCATAAATGTTGCTAGCATAACCAAACTGACCAGTTCATAAAGCATGCAGTCATGTATCACTCAATTCTGTTTCCCCTTTTATCCAACTTCATTCCACTCATTAGTTTTACACTTATTTTTGCATTCATGGTCAACAGACATCATTTACATGAATTATACCTCATTTCTGAGTAACATGAGGATATATGATTAGTTGTTTTGGATTATAACAGACTGGTATATGGCAATTATTAGCCAGGATATACCCAGATCAAAATTAACTGACGCAATTTTATTCACCAACAACAGAGAGTCAACAAAAAGGACAAAACTATTTCATGAAGAAATGTATTGTCTCCATTTAGGAAAAGACACATGAAGGTGGTATAAGAACAAGTTTACAAAGCTGCAGCTTTGAAGATGTGTGTGTGTGCTCATGTGTGTGTGTGTGTGTGCTCACGTGTGTACGTGTGTGTGTACATGTGTGTGTGTGTGTGTGTGTGTGTGTGTGTGTTTACGTGTGTGTGTGTGTGTGTGTGTGTGTACGTGTGTGTGTGTGTGCATGCACATATTTGTACATATGCACGTGTGTCCGTGTTAGGGCTGCAGCTATCGATTCTTTTGTTTAAATTCTTAAATTCAAAATGTATCGCGCGCTAGTGGTGTGCTTCCTGAACAACGGTCCGTGTGGACCAATCAGATCCCTGCGCCTATAGTGGCGTCATAGGAATTTAACGAGGCTTCAAGGCAGAGTTTTTGCCTCGAGGAATTTTTGTAATTAAGTTATTCGAGTAACTCGATGAATCGTTTCAGCCCTAGTCCGTGTGTGTGGAGGGTGAATGTGTGTATGTGGGTGTTTGTGTGTCTGGGCACGTGCATGCATGTGTATTGCACTACCTGTGGTCAAAATTCACCTGGGAAGACCATACATGCTATGAAATTTAATAAAACACCCAAAATTTTATGAAAGTTGTGAACATGAATTTTACTTGCGAAGAGCATGGAAGGGAACAATGCATGTTATTTTTGGTTAATTTGGTTGAAAGAAACCCATATTTCTTATAAGAAACACGAAACATTTAACCCGAAGACAACAACAAGGGTTAGATGTCTTTTTACTGGCTGGTGTAAGATTAGAGTAAGTAGTCAATAACGCCACACATAGGCTAATAACAGAGGAATGTAGATTTCATTTAAAATGTGATTTTAAAATTATCATTAAATTATTAAATACTTATATAACCCTAAATAATTAACTTTAGGCTAATCTGACAAGCTACAGGCAACAGCTGAAGTATCTCATTCTTCTGGCAGTTATTACCGTTCTCGTACTTTTATTTTGACACGTTAATGTTACTTCCGGTCCAGCGCTGCATTGATATGAACCACTTTTGATCTTCAACACATGAGCCCATACAAAACAAGGACGAGACCTGTGTTCTGTCGGATTTTCAGTGATTATGCACGTTACAAAAAATTAGCCGTATTCTCGCTGTTGGGTTGAAACGGAAACATGAAAAACAAGAAAACAACAGATGAAAAACGAGCAGTGTTCCAGTTATTTTTTCATTTGTATGGACATTGGAAAAACGGGAAAACGGAGCTCATATTTTCTTTTTTTCGTTTTTGGTTTGAAACGAAAAACGGTTTATACTTTAGTACCCTGACCCAGTTTCAGATCTTTACAGTCCAGTTGTTACGAGTCTAAAGTACACTTTGACTACAAATGTAATTACGGATGACCACAGGTCCGTGTACTTTTTCGTTCATTCATTATTCTATTTTGGAGGTCACATGGGAAATGAAAAATAAGTGATACATGAATTTTTACACTTCTGTATCACTTGATAAATGGAAGTGAATGTCGTGTTTTCATCTGTTTTAGGGATTGAAAATAAAATACTGAACCATTGAACAAAGGAAAAAATAATACTAAAATAGCCATTCTGGACTGCATTTGGGTCTATTTTTGACCTATGTTTTGGTTGACCTGGAAGTACTACTCTTTGGGCAGGTTGGGAATTGCTTTGGATGGTTTTGTTCGGAGAAGACATGGAGAAGGACTTTCGGTCGGCACCAAGGCGCTTCTGGAAAACCGTCCGCCACCTCAGAAGGGGGAAGTGGGGAACCATCCAAGCTGTGTACAGTAAGGGTGGGACATTGTTGACCTCAACTGAGGAGGTAATAGGACGGTGGAAGGAGCACTTTGAGGAACTCCTAAATCCAGCTGATGCGCCCTCTTTGTTTGAGGCAGAGCTGGAGGATGACGGGGGATTGTCATCTATTTCCCTGGTGGAGGTCACTGAGGTAGTCAAACAACTCCACAGTGGCAAAGCCCCAGGGATTGATGAGATCCGTCCAGAAATGCTGAAAGCTCTGGGTGTGGAGGGGCTGTCTTGGTTGACACACTTCTCAGCCTCCCTGGTAAAGACAATCCAAGGTGCTGGAAAGGATAGTCGAACCTCAGGTTGAAGAGGAACAATGCGGATTCCGTCCTGGTCGTGGAACAACGGATCAGCTCTTTACTCTAGCAAGGATCCTGGAGGGAGCCTGGGAGTATGCCCATCCAGTCTACATGTGTTTTGTGGATCTGGAGAAGGCATATGACCGGGTCCCCCGGGAGACTTTGTGGGAGGTGCTGCGGGAGTATGGGGTGAGGGGGTCCCTTCTCAGGGCCATCCAATCTCTGTATGACCAAAGCAAGAGCTGTGTCCAGGTTCTCGGCAGTAAGTCGGATACGTTCCAGGTGAGGGTTGGCCTCCGTCAGGGCTGCGCTTTGTCACCAATCCTGTTTGTAGTATTTATGGACAGGTAGTCGTGGTAGGGAGGGGTTGCAGTTCGGTGGGCTGGGGATCTCATCGCTGCTCTTTGCAGATGATGTGGTCCTGATGGCATCATCGGCATGTGACCTTCAGCACTCACTGGATCGGTTTGCAGCCGAGTGTGAAGCGGCTGGGATGAGGATCAGCACCTCTAAATCTGAGGCCATGGTTCTCAGCAGGAAACTGATGGAGTGCCTTCCCCAGGTAGGGAATGAGTCCTTACCCCAAGTGAAGGAGTTTAAGTACCTTGGGGTTTTGGCGCAGCGGGGGCGGTATTACATTCAGTTTATCGCACCGTTGTGATGAAAAGAGAGCTGAGCCAGAAGGCAAAGCTCTCAATCTACCGGTCGGTTTTCGTTCCTACCCTCACCTATGGTCATGAAGGTTGGGTCATGACTGAAAGAACGAGATCCAGGGTACAAGCGGCCGAAATGGGTTTCCTCAGGAGGGTGGCTGGCGTCTCCCTTAGAGATAGGGTGAGAAGCTCAGTCATCCGTGAGGAGCTCGGAGTAGAGCCGCTGCTCCTTCACGTCGAAAGGAGCCAGTTGAGGTGGTTTGGGCATCTGGTAAGGATGCCCCCTGGGCGCCTCCCTAGGGAGGTGTTCCAGGCACGTCCAGCTGGGAGGAGACCTCGAGGAAGACCCAGGACTAGATGGAGGGATTACATCTCCAACCTGGCCTGGGAATGCCTCGGGATCCCCCAGTCAGAGCTGGTTAATGTGGCTCGGGAAAGGGAAGTTTGGGGTCCCCTGCTGGAGTTGCTTCCCCCGCGACCCGACCATGGATAAGCGGACGACGATGGATGGATGGTTTTGTTTTGATATTTTCATCTGCGTGACATGGCGTCTTTGGAGGCATATTCCGAGACAATTTGTGGCATGTTGCGAAGGCATGCGACGCATGCAGATATTGCACAGCACCTTACGGACATTGGCAACGCAGGACGTTTCTGCTCTTTGATGAGTGTTCGACGATTTTGTAATGTTCACAACCTCAAGCGAGTAGTATCTGATGCACAGTTGGAAATTGCCGTTTCGTCAGCAGTTGAAGAGGTAAGGGTTTTTTAAGCCAAACTCGGATGCTGTTCTTTATTTGAACAAGTTTATTAATCATCTTCAACTTTTGTAGACTGGCCCAACATTTGGTCGAAAGTTTATGACTGGTTACCTGGCAACCAAAGGGATTGTTGCTGCAGAAAATCGGGTTGGTGGAGTCCTGTGCGGGATGGCGAGACCCTACCACGAAATGAGATGCAAGGTATGCTATTGCCTATGACTATTGCATGAAATAAACTAAGAAAGTAATAAGCATTTTCAATTGCACTATGAACTGTTCCTGCTGCACTCTGGCGTGTGGCTCCTGCACCAAGAACTTTATGGACTGGTTCACAAAATGTATACATTTAGTGTTTTATGTAATATGCAATATATATGTATGTTGTCTATGTTGGTGTGTTGATGTCATGTGTGATATGTGTGAGCACACCAAGACAAATTTCCATCAACTGCTATTGAAATGGTTATAATAAAACTTGAACTTGAACTACTTAGAGCTGTACTGTATAGGCAAATCCATTTAACACTTGTCATTCATTTCATATTACAGGGCCTGCGGAACTTCAATCCAGTGCCATACTATGCTGCCTATATGGGGCATAAACTCCATTTAGACCAAAACGAGAAACTGGCAATGGTTGTGGGTGATATCAACCTCTGGCGTGACCATCGTTGTATACTCGCTCCCTCAGTCCTCCGAGGCGAGGGGTAGATCCTAAATCTACGTCAAATGGTTGACGTAGTTAGGTTTAGGCATAGGGAGTGAGGATTGGTTAGGGTTATGGGTAACAATACCAGGGTAAGCCAATCAGAGGCAGAATGAGGCTGACCCTGAGGCACGTCCTTTGACGTTGACACGTCTAGTGGATCCGGTCTAGCATATACCCCTCCAAGGGTTGAGCTCATCAAGTTCAGACAATTGGACCGACACGTAAGATGTCTGTGGGTATGTGCCGAGGGGAAGTGAACGAGGTGTTGAACCACGTAACAGCCCCAGGTACATGAGAACAGGGAGGAAACCCTGAAAGAGAAAGAGTTGAGTCAGGTGAGACTCCATTTAGAGAGGACAGAACAGAGCAGGAGGAGGACACTGAAGGCTGAGGCAGGGTGAGTGGTAATCAACATTTATTATTTCACTGTTAACTATTAGCACTGACTGACGCCCCTTTCACATTGGCACTTGAAATCAGCTCCGATACGGCTTTGAAACGACCGGAAGTCGTTCATTTCCTGTGGAGATTCACAGACCGCATGTAACCGGGTCTGAACCGGGTCCGAACCGGGTCCGAACGAGTGCGGTGCTGAAAAAAATGGTCAGCTGGTCATCCGTATGCGTTCAAAAAATGTAATTGTTGCGACATGCAACGAACGGTTCCTATCCGACAATTTGAGCGGAAGTCAGCGTTGCTATGGTAATAATAAACTCATCTGAATTCTTAACTTTTAATAAAAATAAATAATGATTTCATAAGGATAAGTTGTCATATAATTAGTAATTTTTTTAACGTTATTAGGGCAGTTAATACAATTAAAATGTATAATTATATATTGTGGCCGTTTCCCTCACCACGTTCATCATTCACACACAACCAGAATTCATTCATTCCATAAGAAATAATAATGGCAAATCGTTGGCTGGTCAATGCTCTTGCTGTTGCTCTCCTATAGAGACGCAAGCAGGAAAAGAAAAAGAAGAGATCCTGGGTGAAATCACGTCTTTCACATGGAAAGAGAGTGTGTGTGCTGGAGAGGTCAGAAATCCTCATTTCTCAAAACAACATGGACAAACCTCCAAACCACCTGGCAACTGTTCACAACAGAATTTAATTTCTCATTCATTTCATCAAATTGCAAATGTCTTAGTACATGTCTCAATGTCTCAGTACATCTTTGTAAATGATTAAGTACAGGTAGCTACATTTAGCACAATTTCCAAGTGAATAGATCTTGTTGATCTGAACTGATTCTCAGTCTAATGGTTGTTGTCTCCAAAACGTGTGAGCGTCATTTCATTGTAGAAGTCATCACGTGCACAACAGTCTGTTCAACTGTCAAAATGAGTCAAGAACATAATACCATGAATACCATATATGAATCTCTTGGAACATTTGATAAATTGATTACAGCAACTGACAGTCAGGTGAAACTAGAACTTGACCAATGAAGGAGGAGTTTCACACATCTCAGGTGACCAATCAGACAGCGTGTTTAGTTACCTGACAGGTGCTGTCCATGATTGGGAATGCTGCCAAACATGTATATATAGAGCTTGACCATGCAGGACCAGTACAATCTCTGAACATGGAGGCACCTGGCCACGTAAACGAAGAAGGGAAACTGCCTGCTCGAGGAAGAGGAAGAAGAAGAAGAGGAGGAGGAGTAAGGGAGCGTGGTGGTGGAATAGGGGGAAGAGGTTGAGGAGCACGAAGACACCATGCTGTCCTAGATGAAATTGGGGCCACAATCATAGACCATGTCATCAACCATGGCCTCACAATGGTGGAGGCAGGTCGCCGAGTGCAGCCCAATGTGCCTCGCTGTACAGTCTCCTCCATCCTCCAAACCTTTCACAGGGAAAACAGCCATGTAGTCAGTCAATGATGGAGTTATATGTTGTAGGACAGGACACTGTGCATGGAGCAAGAAATATATTTATTTACTCATTTATCTATTCATTTAGTGTGTGTGTGTGTGTGTGATAGCCCTAACTATGGAATATAAACTATGGAATAGTTTAGATATGAGATATGAGATTCTGCAGGTGAACCATGGTGCTGTGCTGAACCATCCAGGTTATTTTGACAAAAGCACCAAGAGTGTTGAGAACGTCCGGTCTGTTTGAAGAAATGAGCCAGAGCAACTGAGAAGGATCTTTGCCATTTCCGTGGCACTGACTCTTGATATGGGGAAGGAATTTAGTTTTGAAGCATGAGTGAACAGTTTTGGGAGTGAGCTTTAGTGTTCTGCTGAACTGTAAGACTGTTTTGCCAAATGATCTTAGAGTTTCGAGAATGTCATTTCTGTTTCAAGAAATGAGCCAAACCAATGGAGAAAATCTATAATATCTTACTAATAAACAAAAATATTAAAATATTGAAGAGATTATTCAAACTCATGATATTCCATCATTAAGTTTCACAGTAACGTCATTTGATTTCCAGGTTCAGGAACACACTTCCTGTGGTCTGAGAGACAGACAGTCAGACATAAAGTTAAAATGACTTTAGCATAACAGTTTAAAAAGAAGTTATCTTGTTGCTTTGAGACAGATAATTATCAATATTCACAATATTTAAAAAACTATTTGTATTTGAAAATTCACTCTTAAGAAAGTCTTTATTTCATTATGGCATGTTTCCTCAATTACACTTTTATTTCTTTGTTTACGACCAAATGTGACAAATAAAAATCCTCAAATGTTCATATTGAAGAAGCTGGAAGCTGTAAATATGAAGTATTTTAGTTTAGAAGATGTTACAGACACATAACAAGTCTCCTGACTAACTTTAGGTAATGTTTAAAGTTTGCATCTCTAATAAGGTGACAGAACAACAATCATATATATAATTACTTTATAATATTACTCTCACATGAAGAAAGAGATTTAGTCTGATGAAAATAGATTTTAAACATTCAACGCTAAAGATAATTTATATTTTAATCTCCACCACTACCTGAAAAACATAAACATAAAATATCAGAAATCAGTCAAACATGTTGGTTATAATTCCCCACAGATGATAAATCAGATAATTACTAAAGTCTTGTTTTATTCTAACAACAGTCTAAAACCTAAATATATTAAGTTTATGATCAAACATAACAAAGAAAAGCATCAAATATTCATATATGAGAAGCTGAAAGCTGGAATATATTTAATATTTCTGTTATAATTAAAAGTATTAATTGATTAAGACAGTTGTAATAATCCAGAGGTCATCATCAACCGTTACTATCAACAGAGACATCTTTGTCTGCAAAACATATTAGATCTTTATAATGAAGGTACCAGTCTATTGAAGTCTAAATTATTCTATCAACATCACTCATAGGTCTAAATAAGAGATCATTTATATTGTTCATTTTAATTCATTCTTAATTTTTACTTTTGTATTGATCCCCAGAGTGGAAATGACTCCACACAGGCCTGAAACACACACATGCTCAGGACCTCTTCATGCACAAATGGAATCAGAGTGGGGGGGGGGGGGGGGGCTGCCAGTGCTGGACCAGCGCCCTGAGAGGTTGGGGGGGTAAGGTGCCTTGCTCAACCTAACCCTAACCCTTTGCTCCATACGGGGATTTGAACCAGCGACCCTCTGGTTCCCTACGGACTGAGCTGCTGCCACCCTAACCCTAACCCTTTGCTCCATACGGGGATTTGGACCAGCGACCCTCTGGTTCCCTATGGACTGAGCTACTGCCACCCTAACCCTAACCCTTTGATCCGTACGGGGACTTGAACCAGCGACCCTCTGGTTCCCTACGGACTGAGCTGCTGCCACCCTAACCCTAACCCTTTGCTCCATACGGGGATTTGGACCAGCGACCCTCTGGTTCCCTATGGACTGAGCTACTGCCACCCTAACCCTAACCCTTTGATCCGTACGGGGACTTGAACCAGCGACCCTCTGGTTCCCTACGGACTGAGCTGCTGCCACCCTAACCCTAACCCTTTGCTCCATACGGGGATTTGAACCAGCAACCCTCTGGTTCCCTTTGGACTGAGCTACTGCCACCTTAACCCTAACCCTTTGCTCTGTACAGGGACTTGAACCAGCGACCCTCTAGTTCTCTACGGACTGAGCTACTGCCACTGAGCTCCTACTGATAATAATATGCTGATGTTGGTCTTTGGACCGCTGGATACATTTCTTAATGTACATTTCCTTTGTGAACCCGGAGAATGTTGTTTTCCTGTTTAGTATTTGTAATCCATAGCTAGTCTACGGAAACTCAAGATCTCTGTTGATGTTCAGCAACATTTACACAATAAGACTGGAGACGTACGGAGGCTGGGATGCAGATGTTAGTCGACTAAAACGTTATGTAGCCTGAAATAAAGAATGTAAGAATCACTACAACAATAATAAACGAAAACTAAACTATTCATGACATATAAGTTATGGTCACTAAAGAGAATAATGGATGAATCAGCTGATTGTTGCAGCTCTATTCTGCTCCGTCACATCTTTGAGGAAAGAAACAGACTTTTCTCTGATGAAAACAGACGCAGCAACTCAACATCACAGCTCATCCCTCTTCCTCCTCCTCTTGTTTGTCTTCTTGTCTTCCTTGTGGAAGACTTTTCCATCGGCCTGCTTCCTCCAGCTCAGTTTGATGTTGTCGTCCAGCCCCTGGTCCCTCAGCTTCTGTTGGAGCTGAGACACAAAACTTATCTTATTAGGGGTCCAAGCCCGAGGGGGCTGGGAACCGTGTTAGCAAGGCAACGCGGTCCACAGATCCAGCGGAGCTGTGGAACCCTATTGTTTTCCTAGAGATTATTTTTCCGTTGATTAAACTCACGCTGCAGCCTGAACCGTACATGGTGGGGGGGGGGGGGGCATTTTCAGGACTGGTCCAGATCCCTGCAAGGACCTCAGACAAAAAAAATCACCCACTTCCACCACTAGGTGGCGCTATAGCAGAAATAACGAGTTTGGCCTCATAACTCCCAAACCATACATCGCATGTTAATAACTAATTATAATAACAATTAACATATTCACACATTCCCTGAATTCAGGTAGATCTCCTAATACAGGCCCCCCCCCCCCCCCCCACATCCGCCTAGACTTTTTGGTGAAAAAAACTCCTAGACTGTGTGACCGATCTGCACAAAACTTTAGCATATCTCGGCCAAATAGTATCAAGCGCAGAACTTGGTATTGTTGTTCAACATCCCACTATGATGCTCTGTAATTCGGTGAAGATCGACCATTAGGGGGCGCTATAATCAACGTTTATGTGTTTTGGCCAATAACTCAATGTAAATGGAACATTTGCGATTGAATTTTCTTTGCCGTAGTAACTGCTATCAATATGAAACTTGGGATCCTTGTTCGGCATGACTCTCTGAGGCTCTTTACCAAATTTGGCAAAGATCGGCCATTAGGGGGCGCTATAGTAAACTTAGACAAGATTTGGCCCTTCTACTCAATCAAGGTCAATGGGATATTTGTAACGGCAATGAACCGCAGACCTTGTGGCTCACACCTCTCGATATTTACTGACGTTTGTCTCCCTACCGTTACGCTTCGGGTTCCGCTTTTGCATGCTCCCCCGGTCGTCGGGGGCGACTGGCGCCGATGAGACTTGGACCCCATCATAGCTGCTTACAGGTCTAGTCTAATTAGTGAAAAATTGCGATTTTTTCCGAACTCCTAGACTGTGCGACCGACCTGCACAAAACTTTAGCATATCTCGGCCAAATAGT
>CM042432.1:655000-657500 GCA_023631565.1 Gymnocephalus cernua
TTCTAACACATCATCTTCTGTTGTTTCCATCCCTCTGCTGCAGCTCAACAGGGAAACACTGAGCTGAAGGTTAAACTCACACACTTTACACTTCTACTACATTTCACAGATAAATACTCTACTTTTTACTGCTCTACATGTAGTTATTAGTTCCTATGGAGGGTTTCTAACCTCCTGTCAGAAAGACTTTGAGATGGAAGAGAGAAAAGTGAACTCACGTAGCTGTTGTTGGAGTAGAACATGTTGTCTAAATCTGCCGTGTTGTTCAGGATCTTCATATCCTCCATGTTGTCTACGGTGACCAGGTCTGTGTGTTTCTCTCTGCAGTATCTCTGGGCTTCAGTAAAGTTCTTCCTGTCATAAACAAAGAAGTACTGACGTCCAGCAGCTGATGAGACAGCACTCAGCCCTGTAGACACACACACACACACACACACACACACATAGAGCAGATTTAATATTATATACTATACTAATACACAATATTATATTTCAGTCACACCAACAGCGCCTGCTTTCAGATTATCTAAATGAATCAAATGTTGATCCAACGAGAAACTTCCTTCAACTAAATGGAAACCAAACTGAAGTAATGATGTTCCTCTAAACTTCATATTTCTGTTCTTGACTTTGGTTTATCATGTCAGCTGTTGTGTATTACATCTTATAGTATTATCTGTGTAATGTTGTGTATCTGTATTGAGGCAGATCTTAAACCATCTGACTCAACTGGACTTCACTTTGGCTCAACGTCTGTTGTTTTAACCCTTGGGCCTCACTACAGACATGTTGGTCCTTCTCATTGTTAGTTATGTAATATTGTTGTCTGTATTAATGCTGACAACATGATCTCTGGTAAGGATGTGAGTTTTTACTTGAAGTTTTGAAGTTCAAGCTCAGATTCTATAAAAAGTAAAAAATATAATACAGTTTAATCAAAATACTGTCACCAACACTTAGAGGACAGATATGTTCCATTATAACCACATTGTTATAGAGAATAAAATCATGTATTCTGTCTCATCAGGCTCTCAGTCGAGGGCCCAGGCTTCAAATTAGTACTTTTTACTATTTTCCACCATATTGAGCCATTTCCTATGTTAACCGAGTCTGGAGGCCAGCTGAACTTAGCCCCGCCCACAACATTTGAGGTCGGGAAGTTCGGTCTGGACATGATTGGTTGTGGAGCAACTATGCTCGAACCAGAGCTGTTTGGACCAATCAGAGTGTGGGGGCGGGGTTTACCCAGTCTAATGTTAACCTGCTGTTGTCCTTGTTTCCTCTCGGGGGGGTTGCTGCTGTATTCTGGAGCGCTGCAGCATAACTACATCACTAAAAATGATGTGTGTGTTGATAAGGACGTCACAGAGTGGGGTGTGTGTGTGTGTGTGTGTGTGTGTGTGTGTGTGTGTTTGTGGATTTGTGTGTGTGTGTGTCTGTAACAAACACACACACACAAACACACACACACACACACACACACACACCCCTCTGGCCACCTACCTACCACGAACTAAGCGACTTTGAGTCTATGAAAAGCGCTATATAAATTCAATTTATTATTACCACATACATGCACAAAATAAATATGTATATAAATGAATGTGGTTGCTGATCATTAAGTTACTCCAGACTGATCAACAGAAAAATAAATTCCTCCAGCATTTAATATACTGAAAATAATTCATTTTGTACATGAAGTGTACAATCACGTTTTTACAATCACTTTGCTACTAATTTCAGAACCTTGACGTCATTTTTCAAAACTCTAGACACAAAACTCACAACGATCATCACTAGTAACACAGACTGTCTAATGTTCAAAATATTACATAGTGCATTCTTATTTTTAAATAAATCATTGGTTCAAAAAAACTAATGTATAGTGAAATACCATTGAAACGTTTCTTTAGATCAGCCACACACAAGCTACCCATAGTTCACTGGGTCATCGTTAGTACAATCATTAAATATTGTAGTACAAAATAGGGGATACATGTTTCATTATGGTACTAGATGTAAATACATCCCCGTAAAAGTACTGCAGTAGTAGGGAGAATACTACAGACACAGTGGAATAATTGAACAAAATCTGAAATGTATTGATGAAAAATGATAAATCACAACATATGTTTATTAGAATCAAAGCAAAATAATTAGCTAGGAAATAGAAAAGAAAAGACAGTACTGTAAAACATCAAATGCAGTGTTCCTCAACTTGCTTGTACTGTAATAAGCAAAACAAAGAAGTGATTACTGTACTTCTACATATTCATCAACTCTGTCTTGTAGATTTGGCTGCAGGTTCTCATCTACATCACAATTAGCCAAACATCTTGGAAAAAACCTTCAGGCATGGCGAACAATGTGGTACAAGTATATATTCAGTACTTTATATATAAAGTATATGTATATATCTCAATCATCAGTAACGAGTTGGCAGAATTGGACAAGCAATTCCAAGGGCCTGCATGCATACAGTGTAGTACTGTCAATACTG
>CM042432.1:662500-685000 GCA_023631565.1 Gymnocephalus cernua
AGGACATTAGCCACATGTGTCTGCTTACTACAGAAAAAATCCAGAAGCCAAAAGACTTAAAAAATGATTTTATATGATTTTTTTCTACAGATATGACTGTGTGTTTTTCTTGAAAAGTGCGAAGAAAAAAACCAAAAAAGTACAAAATACAAAACTTCTCAAAGACAAAAACACACCCACATCAATCACACACATGCTTGAAATAACTATATACATAAATATATAGAAATAAGTCATTATGAACTGGTCAGTGAGGGCTTTGCATTGTAACAGTCACTGTTTGTGCTGACACACAGAGCCAGCCATCACAGGGTTAAAATGTTAATGGGTTGTTACATATCAATGGAATCGTCTCTTTATTGGCTACAAGGCTAGGTGTCAGTACCCGATCTGGTCCGCAAAATTACGAATCCCACTATGGCAACACCAAGACCCGCCCTCCGAAGCAGCTCGATTGGTTGGGGTTAGGCATTTCACCTCGAGTGGTTAAGGTTAGGATAGCAGATTGGTCAGGGGATTGGACATGTACAAATGGGGTCACGTTACCTTGGACGCCTGGCCAATAGTAGTGATTGAAGGGCGGGTCTTGGTGTTGCCATAGTGGGATTCGTAATTTCGCATCCGGTCCGCCTGCCCGATCCGTTCTGTGAATAAGTCTGCGCAGAAGCTCAACGTGTTACACGACACTACCTGATCGGTTCTGCGCTTGCGTGATTACCGGTAGTTATGTTTTGACATTCCGCCGGTTACTGGAAGAAAACATTAGACGTTGACGGTACAAGTTGTTTGCTGGAGTTGCCTAAAGTATCTGTTAATGATATACGGAGGGTTGTCTAAAGTACCTGTTAATGATATACGGAGGGTTGTCTAAAGTATCTGTTAATGATATACGGAGGGTTGTCTAAAGTATCTGTTAATGATATACAGAGGGTTGTCTAAAGTATCTGTTAATGATATACAGAGGGTTGTCTAAAGTATCTGTTAATGATATACGGAGGGTTGTCTAAAGTATCTGTTAATGATATACAGAGGGTTGTCTAAAGTATCTGTTAATGATATACGGAGGGTTGTCCTAAAGTACCTGTTAATGATATACGTAGGGTTGTCCTAAAGTACCTCTTAATGATATATGGAGGGTTGTCCTAAAGTACCTGTTAATGATATATGGAGGGTTGTCCTAAAGTACCTGTTAATGATATACGGAGGGTTGTCCTAAAGTATCTGTTAATGATATACTGAGGGTTGTCCTAAAGTACCTGTTAATGATATACGGAGGGTTGTCCTAAAGTACCTGTTAATGATATACGGAGTGCATCTGATCTGTGAGGGACCTTACTTCAAACTGCTAAAGTTAAGCTAAGTACTTACTTTATTTGGGTTTTGCTGCTTTTTGCCTTCTTATTCTTCTCCTCTACTCTCTACTGCTGCTGCTTTGTTTTTTGCTACTTTGCTTGGTTGTTACAGTGAAACTAGTTTAGTGTGAAGTGTGAGTTTAGAGTGGAGTTTAAACGACTCAGGTGCTTTGAGTCGTTAGCTGGGGTGTGGCCTCCACACCTGTTCCCAACACAAGTCTACTCCTTGTATTTAATTTTTGGCATTTGCGTGAAGCGGCAGCTTCAGCGGCAGCCTCATCGGACGAAGACTCGGAGGACAAAGACAAAGGAGTCTACGCAGGAGTCTTCGTGGGAGGCTAAGTAGGCTCTATATCTCAGTTCTCACTTTCACTGCTCGGTGTCGTCACCCAGCAATGTGCTGCTACTCCATCCCTGTCCGTGTGTCCTCTCGGAGATACTACAAACCACGCATTAGCTCGCAAGTTTTCCGCAACCTCTACTCTCTTACCTATCCAACCCGTTCCATACACACTCAACACCTTGTTGCAGGTGGCCTGTGGAACTGCCAGTCTGCCACTCGCAAGACTGAGTTCATCTCTGGCCTGGCCAGCCTCAATTCCCTTGACTTCCTTGCTCTCACTGAAACCTGGATTACACCAACAAACACGTCCACCCCTGCTGCTCTCTCTTCTGCCTACTCTTTCACCCACACACCAAGACCCACTGGTCGAGGCGGGGGTACAGGCCTGCTCATTAACCCCAAGTGGAGATTCTCTCTCTACCCACTGCCACAGTTCACTTCAATCTCTTTTGAACTGCATGCTGTCACAATAACTCATCCGGTACAACTAGTCATCATTGTCATCTACCGCCCACCAGGTCCTCTGGGGGAGTTTTTAGAGGAGCTGGATGTCCTTCTGTCAAACATCCCTGAAACTGGCCCTCCGCTGATACTTCTGGGTGACTTCAACATCCACACCGAGAAATCGGCTGCCTTTCTTCAACTTCTCTCTTCTTTTGCCCTCTCACTCTCTCCTTCGCCACCCACTCACAAAGCTGGCAACCACCTAGATCTCATATTCACCAGAAACTGCTCTACGTCCAACCTCACTGTTACTACACTCCATACCTCAGACCACTTCTTCATCTCTTTCTCTCTGCCACTATCCCAAGCTCACAACCCGATCTCAGAAGACACTATACCTGTCCACCGTAACATTCGTTCACTCTCTCCTTCCTCTTTGTCGGCATGTACTTTATCAACCCTCCCCCATCTGACTCTTTCTCACTCATGCCTCCCAACGCTGCCACAGACACTCTACTCTCTACTCTATCCTCCTCTCTCGACTCTCTCTGCCCTCTTACTTCACGCCAGGCTCGCAAGTCCTCCCCAGTGCCGTGGTTATCTGACTCAGTACGTGCTGAAAGATCAACTATACGGGCAGCAGAAAGGAAATGGCGGAAATCCAAACACCCAGCTGATCTTCTCGCCTACCAGTCTCTTCTTTCCTCCTTCGCTGCCTCTATTTCTGCAGCAAAAAGCTCTTTTTATCAAACAAAAATTGAATCCTCTTACTCTAACCCCAAAAAACTTTTTTCCATCTTCTCTAACCTGCTTGATTCCCCCAGACTACCTCCTCCCTCAACCCTCCTACCAACCCACTTTGTCAACTACTTTGTAAAAAAGATAGATGACATACGCTCTTCATTCTCCACCACACCTTCTGAAATCACCTTACCATCCATCACATCCAGTACTCTCTCCTCTTTCACCCCTCTATCTCCAAATCAAATTCTTACTTTGATTACTTCTGCCCGCCCAACCACCTGCCCCCTGGATCCTATCCCTTCCCACCTTTTCCAGTCCATTGCTTCTGACCTCCTTCCTTTCCTCACTCATCTCATTAACATCTCCTTGTCAACTGGCTGTTTCCCCGATGCCCTCAAGGAGGCAAGAGTGACCCCACTACTCAAAAAACCAACACTGGATTCCTCTGATGTAAATAACTATAGACCTGTCTCCCTACTTCCATTTCTATCTAAGACTCTTGAGCGCGCCATTTATAATCAACTCTCTACCTATCTCCACCAGAACAACCTGCTTGATCCCCACCAGTCTGGCTTCAAGGCTGGGCATTCAACAGAAACTGCCCTACTTGCTGTCACTGAGCAGCTTCACATTGCTAGAACAACCGATCTTTCTTCCATCATCATCCTTCTGGACCTTTCTGCTGCCTTTGACACAGTGAACCACCAGATCCTCATTTTGACACTTCAGAGTCTGGGTGTCTCAGGCTCTGCACTATCATTGCTCACATCTTACCTGACAGACCGTACCTACCGGGTAACTTGGAGAGGATCTAGCTCAGATCCTTGCCCACTCAAAACTGGGGTTCCTCAGGGATCAGTCCTGGGTCCCCTCCTCTTTTCTCTGTATACCAACTCTCTTGGGTCTGTCATTCAGTCCCACGGCTTTTCCTATCACAGCTACGCAGATGACACCCAACTAATACTCTCCTTTCCTGAGTCTGAAACTCAAGTAGCAGCACGGATCTCAGCCTGTCTAACAGACATCTCCTCTTGGATGTCCACACACCATCTGAAACTCAACCTTGACAAGACTGAGCTCCTTTTCATTCCAGGAAAAGGCTCTCCTACCCTAGACCTGACTATAACAATCAACAACTCTGTGGTTGTCCCCACCCAGACTGCTAGAAACCTGGGTGTGACACTTGACGACCAACTATCTTTTACTGCTAACATTGCTGCAACCACCCGATCTTGTAGATACATGCTGCATAACATCAGAAGGATACGTCCCCTTCTAACTCAGAAGGCGGCCCAGGTTCTGGTTCAGGCTCTAGTCATCTCACGTCTAGACTACTGCAACTCCCTCCTGATTGGCTTGCCGGCATGTGCCATCCGACCCCTGCAGCTCCTCCAGAACGCAGCAGCTCGGCTTGTCTTCAACCTCCCCAAGTTCTCTCACACTACACCGCTCCTCCGCTCTCTTCACTGGTTACCAGTTGCTGCCCGCATCCGCTTCAAGACACTAGTACTTACATATAGGGCCACGACTGGATCAGCCCCAGCTTACATCCAGGACATGGTCAAACCATATACCCCAACCCGCCCACTTCGCTCTGCATCAGCCAAACTGCTTGCGGTTCCCTCACAGCGAGGGAGAACTAATCACTCAACGAAATCCCGACTGTTCACTGTCCTGGCTCCCAAATGGTGGAACGAGCTCCCCACCGACATCAGGATGGCCGAAAGCCTACACACATTCCGCCAAAGACTAAAGACACATCTCTTCAGACTACACCTCGGATAAAAAAAAAAAAAAAAAAAAAAAGAAAATTGAACATGCGCTTCCATGTCTCTTTGTAGCTTTACTTATTTTAAGCTACCTACTTGCACTTTCATATGTCTCTTTGTAGCTTTACTTATTTTAAGCTAATGTACTTGCACTTACTACTTGTTGTCTGGAGTTTGTACCTTCACAGTTGAAAGCACTTAATTGTAAGTCGCTTTGGATAAAAGCGTCTGCGAAATGACATGTAATGTAATGTAATGGAGGGTTGTCTAAAGTACCTGTTAATGATATACGGAGGGTTGTCTAAAGTACCTGTTAATGATATACGGAGGGTTGTCTAAAGTATCTGTTAATGATATACGGAGGGTTGTCTAAAGTACCTGTTAATGATATACGGAGGGTTGTCTAAAGTATCTGTTAATGATATACGGAGGGTTGTCTAAAGTATCTGTTAATGATATACGGAGGGTTGTCCTAAAGTACCTGTTAATGATATACGGAGGGTTGTCTAAAGTACCTGTTAATGATATACGGAGGGTTGTCTAAAGTATCTGTTAATGATATACGGAGGGTTGTCTAAAGTACCTGTTAATGATATACGGAGGGTTGTCTAAAGTATCTGTTAATGATATACGGAGGGTTGTCTAAAGTACCTGTTAATGATATACGGAGGGTTGTCCAGGCATCCAGTACGACTCCACGTAGCAAATTAAACAAAGGCTTACGTTTCTTAATTTCTTTCCAACTTTTAAGGTAGTTTGCTAACGCTAGGTAGCCTGAGCTAGAAGCCTTTCTCCATGCTGCTTCAGGTTACTCATACCTTAAATAAAGTTGAATCGTGTGTATACCTCTCACTTCATGTGTTTGTACTTTCATGAAAATATAAGGTAAAACAGGGCTACAAATGAGATCTCTGTGAGAGCCCAGCATGCTCCTATAGCTAACTATTATGTAGCTGCATGCTAACGCAACACAGCTGTAATCTTGGCCAATGGTGGTGATTTTTCACGGTAAAGTCCTGCTATATACTCCGCTGCTATTGTGAACAATCACCAGTAAAGGCTCTAAACCAAATACTACACAACCGGACATGTCCCAGCACTAAAGTGACCAGAGTTTTGGGAGAAATTATCAGCTTTGTCCTAGATTACAGCTATGTCGCGTTAGCATGCAGCTACATAATAGTTAACCATAGATATATACTTTAGTTAGCTTGGAGTATGCTAACGTTATATTGTAGTGGAACGAAGCAGCACTTTCTAACGTCAGAAATCTCAGATGAAGGCTTCTGAACCAAACACTACTGTTGAAGAAAACTAAAGGACGTGTTCTAAATCTTTGAGGACGGAGAAAAGGCTAGGGTGCAAATTAACAAAATATTTTATTAAACAGAAGGATGAAAACGACATGACAAAAGCAACAGTTACAATTCAGCTGACATGTGACTGATTTTGTGTTCCTCCTTGATGGAGGAACATAAAATCAGTCACAAAACAAGACAAGAACATAAACACTGCAAGCAGCAGACAGCAATATGCTCCCCCTGTGGGGGTCACATGTTACTGTCTCGATCATTGTAAGTTTCAGAATTATATTTCCCTGCACCTGGAGCCGATTCTATTCCCATTGGCCCGTCGTTGGCATGATGATGTGTTGGCCGCATCTCATTGGCTTTCTTCATAGCCTCAGATGTGATGTCACACCTCTAGCATGCACATTGGGGGTTTCTCCCGGTCACAGATCAAAGACTATCATGTATTCTAATCTAGTCTCAGCACAGCAGGGTGTTTGCTTCCTGCTGTGGGACAACAGTTTATTTCCATATGTTAAGTGTGTGGTTTTGATCTAATCTACCTGGGAGAATAGAAACTAAAGGGTCTGCTCTGACGTTGCTCTGACACTCTGTGTTCAAAACATCAGCATTGTCTTAACTTTTTAAAACCTAACACTACCCAATCAGACATGTTTCAGCATGAATCAGACCCAGAAATGGGGAGAATTTAACAACAATGGCCGACAAGATGACATGTTTACTGCCGTTAGCATGTAGCTACTATAGTGGTATACAGCAGTGGTGGCTGGAAGAGCTGTCATCTGTCTTTGAAAGGACACTTTCATACGTTTACACTTCGTTGCGTTATTAGTCAAGACCATAAACAGGTATATTAATAATTAATTAATGGTCTATGGTCACAACGAAGTATTACCAGTAAAACTATCAACATAAACAACACAACAATGACGTCGCTAGTGGTTTTGGATCAGTGACAACAAGTCTTAATTTAAATATCTTTATAAAAAAAGAAAAATATGCTGCCAGTTGCCGCCAAGTGTTTTTTAATGCATGCGTGGTACAAATCGCACAGGTTGTCTGCTACGTAATTATGCACATACGCAGAACGGATCGGGCAGACGGAACGGATCGGGTACTGACACCAGGGGCGTTTCATATCAATCATGAAATTTGAACTGGCTGAAGCAAATGTCGATCGAACTCTCGTGATCCTAATTCACTTCATAGCCCTGACTGGGCTTTAAACCTGTCTATCTCAGGCCCCCGGATACGGATTGACTTATTAGAGGTCTTGTTTGATTCCTAAGGCGTCAGAGAATAACATGGATTCTCATTGGCCGTTAGACGGCCGGAGGGAGGAGAGAGACCGTTGGAACAATGGAAACAGTGGAATCGCATATCACTGTTTTTGTATATAAACTTTATTTCAGACCCAGTGGGATCCATATCACAATTAAAATAACACAGAGTAAAAAACATAATAATACAGAAAATACAAAAATACAAAGCCTTCCACAATGTTCAGTGTCTAACATACAGACATGTTCGCCAATGGTTCCACAGTCTGGACGAAAATCTGACAGAACTGCGTACAGGGTTAGCCCAAAACAGAGATTAAGTCATTGTCTGACTCGGATACCCAACACATAAATCTATACATCAGGGTACGTAAAACAGCAGAGCAGGTAGGGACCCCGACACTGACAAACATCTGGCTCACACTGGAGCTTCCTGGAGCTCTCAGCAGCCTCATGCTGTCATTATGAGTTTCCTAATGCTGCCTTGCTTATAGACAAGTTTACGCGCCAAATCATGGGTGGCGACATTACTCTACACAAATGCATTTCATTTCCGCCGGAAGTGATTTGCGCAGCGTCTGCCGGTGTAAACACAGCGATGTCGGTGCTAGCAGTGCTAGCTTGGGAACATGGTTCTACTACTTTGACTGGATATGGCGTTACTCTCCCCCACCCAAATTCAGTGCAGAACTGGGAGGATAACATGACGATGTGGCCCAGCATAGCGTACAGCAAGATTTGCGCCTACTTCGTGCAATCCACGGCAATAGATGGAAAAGCAATGGACTATCTGAAAGCCTCCGAGGCATATCAATATCTGCACAGCAACAAAGTCGGTTGTGTCATGTCATACAAACATGATCGTTTTGTTTATCTGAAAGCAAATGTAGAGCCTGAACAATGCGTGGCATAATGCTTGGGTGCTGGTAACTGAAGCTGGAGAAGACAAAACTGCGGGATGTACGTGTGTTGCTGGACCAGGGAGATATTGTTCCCACTCAGCTGCCATCCTGTGGAAGGTAACTAGATTATTTGACCGTTGTAGCCTAGGCCTATCTCTTTATTATTATTGTTATTATTAATTAATACTGTTCAGTCAGATCCTTGATTCCCAGTCGGTATCAGGCTTGCGTAAAAAATGTAAACAATGGAGCGCATGTGCATTGCCTCTTCGTAGCTGGTTTGTGGTCGTAGCACTATCTATCTAACCACTCGTTCTGGTGCTTTTTCGAGCGTTTGCAACCAACTACCGCACACGTCATTCCCGAACCACTTTTCTTCATGTTGTAATTGTTATATCCTCTTTGTCACTGCGATATCAGTGCTTTGTCGGCACAACGGAGCTAACTAGCAAAACAAACCCGCCCGCCAGAACGGAAGTGGATTGCATCGACAGGAGGAATTAGGAAGTAGAGCGGAAACGGCTCAAAAACTTGTGTATACCGACACCACAGGTAGGCAGTATACAAAGGTGTACAACACGCTCTAAAGAGAGAGATCTTACCACACAGCATGTTTGCTTGAACATACAGCTTCCGACGCTGCCTATTGATATCCTCATCATCAGACAGGTCATTAGCAATAATATGGCCCAAATATGTAATCTCACTACTCACCCCGAGTGCAGCGCCAGACAGGTAGAAGTCAGGGAAGGTTGACTTATTGCAGATATCTAGAAAGTTCTTTATGACTAGAAAGAATTTAATACAGATATCTGCAATAAATATCCAGTCCAGCTACTAAATGTTAAAACGGCCACTCATACTATTTAAGGATTTAAATGTAGTTCGGACTAGTACAATCAAAGTAGATACCTTGAAAAACAATTGCTCCAAGAAAGAATGTTATAGTGGATATCGGACTAGTTAGAATATAATTTTGACCAGGAGAAATGTTATGATAAATATCTAAAATGTAATTCCAGATAGGAGTGTGGTTGATTAAATGTATAAACGGCCTGCCATAGAACATAAGACATGTTTCCTCTTTTCATCTACAGTTGTTCTGCAGAGCTTCTTCTTCAGCTAACGTCTGACAATAACAATAACTTTAGTTTTCTATGTTGTAATTTCCATACTGACAACACATGTTGTATAATCTCTCTGAAAGAGTCCAACAACAGTAATGGATGAGTGCAGGGTATTAATCTAAACTCTGAACATTTCTTGAGAGCTGACAGCCTTCCTCATGTCTCCATGACTCCCTGCTACACAGCAGCAGCAGCAGCAGGCCTCCATGTAGACCACGTGTGTCAAACTGGAGGCCCGAGGGCCAAATCTGGCCCCTCGCAGGTTTTGATCTGGCCCGCATTTCAATTCAAGTTCACAATAAATTTAGGCCCACCTGGACATTTTTGACGCTTTTTACGATGTTTTTGTCACTTTCTGTTGTTTCTGTCACTTTTTCAGACAATTTGTTCGGCCTCTTTTGACTGTTTTTGGTGCTTTTTAACGTATTTGTCGCTGGCTGAAGAACTGTCAATAATGTCTCCATGTCTGGCCCTTGATGTGATTCTCATTTTCCAGTGTGGCCTTCTGGGAAACTGAGTTTGACCCCCCGATGTAGACCAGTAACTGGTGCTGTGACACAGAACGACCACCAGATGGAGCACAACACAAAGGAACGATGAGCCAGAGTTACTGTACTGCTGCCACGCTGACCACCAACCACTCCTGATACATTCATGTCCACAATAATCACTCACTCACCCAGCAACCTCACACACGGAGACGCCATCTCCTCCATCGTCACCAGTCTACTGGTTTCAAGAACTTTCTGGAAATCTCATTCTCTTGATTCTCCTCGAGTTTTAGCACAGAAGTTGATTTCTGAAAGAAATCTGGTGAACTGGTAGAAGTAAGAGATAATCACCTCAAGGCGGGGCAATAAACAGTTTGATATGCCCGGCTGGTGGACGGTAACCTTCCACCAGCCGGGCATATCAAACTGTTTATTGCCCCGCCTTGAGGTGATTATCCCGTTTATTCTACTTCTTCCTTGCCAACATAATAAAACAATTCAAATACTTTAATAATTATGCTTTTTCTTATTCGTATTGCATGCTTATTAAATGTATATCCTCTCCTTCTGGTGGCTCTTCCACTCTGTGAAAACCTTGATAGCAAAGGCAGTCGCCTTCTCCGTGTTTGATTCCAGGGCCCCGTCTTCCCCCGCACGCAGCTCCTCATCTGTCAGATCTGCCGGCGTATTGATCTACTATTTGATGACGCTGTGCTCAGTCAGTCAGCGGGCAATATGCCGGGTTAATGCCCTCCTCCAGCCAATCAGAATCAAGCATTCTTAAACCAAGTAGAATAAGTCGAATTAACTCACGTTGTGTTCCTCTTTTAAGAAATGAACTCAGTTGCCAGTTTATTAGGTACACCTGCTGAAACTAATGACGTCTAATAATACAACATACTACAGTAAATCAAACTAATATCTATGAGGGACGAAATAACAGAAACAGGTCAGAACTACAGTAACATATCTAACACATTCTTATATTACACATTACATTATATCACACACACACACACACACACACACACACACACACACACACACACACACACACACACACACTCACACACACACACACACACACACACAAACACACACACACACACACACACACACACACACAGACACACACGCTGCTTCCCTCTCAGTCAGTTTTCTGTCTCAGGGTGTTTCTTTGAAACTGTAATAAATTAATAAATCATTAAAACAGCACGTTTCTTCATGTTGTTATTGTTGTTGTTGCTGTTGTTGTTGTTGTTGTTATGTTTTGGGATCCAGAGTTTAGTTTCTGAGTCTTCTGACTGAGGCTGCTAACATATAAACATATAAATAAATAAATGGGATAACGTTGAATATCTCGATACCGATATTGCTTTCAATATTACTTGGCAGCAGAGTTGAACTCTGGGTAATGTAGTTTGTTGCTGCTGAGATGAATGGATGATGCTCTCCATCTGGTTTCTGTGATGTGAGACCGTGAGTACAGTGAGTACAGCAGGAAGTCAGAAACCTGATCTGGCTGTAAACTCAACACCGTGTCCCCTCTGGCACCTGGAGGAACCTGACCCGTGTCACCTGACACCGCCTCGGCTCGGCCCGCACGCCGCCTCGCAGTCTGCTCTCTGCCTCGCAGCATGGCTGACGCCGGGGCCTGGAGGACGCAGCCGGACGGCCCCCGGATCCTCCAACACGGACCTGGACCTGGACCTGGACCTGGACCTGGACCTGGGCTTGGACCCACCGGACCTGGACCTGGGCCTGGACCCACCGGACCAAACCGTGTGTGGATCTCTCTGATCGCAGGTGAGAGACTATGGAATTACTTTTGTGTCATTAAATTCAAACAAAACTTGTTTGAAATAAACTAAAAGTAGTGATTATTTACATGGAGTCTGGCTCTATACACGCTAAAAGTAGTGATTATTTACATGGAGTCTGGTTCTATACACACTAAAAGTAGTGATTATTTACATGGAGTCTGGCTCTATACACGCTAAAAGTGGTGATTATTTACATGGAGTCTGGTTCTATACACACTAAAAGTAGTGATTATTTACATGGAGTCTGGCTCTATACACGCTAAAAGTGGTGATTATTTACATGGAGTCTGGTTCTATACACGCTAAAAGTCCTGATTATTTACATGGAGTCTGGCTCTATACACACTAAAAGTAGTGATTATTTACATGGAGTCTGGCTCTATACGCGCTAAAAGTCCTGATTATTTACATGGAGTCTGGCTCTATACACCCTAAAAGTCCTGATTATTTACATGGAGTCTGGCTCTATACACGCTAAAAGTCCTGATTATTTACATGGAGTCTGGCTCTATACACGCTAAAAGTCCTGATTATTTACATGGAGTCTGGCTCTATACACGCTAAAAGTCCTAATTATTTACATGGAGTCTGGCTCTATACACGCTAAAAGTCCTAATTATTTACATGGAGTCTGGCTCTATACACGCTAAAAGTCCTAATTATTTACATGGAGTCTGGCTCTATACACACTAAAAGTCCTGATTATTTACATGGAGTCTGGCTCTATACACGCTAAAAGTCCTGATTATTTACATGGAGTCTGGCTCTATACACGCTAAAAGTAGTGATTATTTACATGGAATCTGGCTCTATACACGCTAAAAGTAGTGATTATTTACATGGAGTCTGGCTCTATACACACTAAAAGTCCTGATTATTTACATGGAGTCTGGCTCTATACACGCTAAAAGTCCTGATTATTTACATGGAGTCTGGCTCTATACATGCTAAAAGTAGTGATTATTTACATGGAGTCTGGCTCTATACACGCTAAAAGTCCTGATTATTTACATGGAGTCTGGCTCTATACACACTAAAAGTCCTGATTATTTACATGGAGTCTGGCTCTATACACGCTAAAAGTCCTGATTATTTACATGGAGTCTGGCTCTATACATGCTAAAAGTAGTGATTATTTACATGGAGTCTGGCTCTATACACGCTAAAGTAGTGATTATTTACATGGAGTCTGGCTCTATACACACTAAAAGTCCTGATTATTTACATGGAGTCTGGCTCTATACACGCTAAAAGTCCTGATTATTTACATGGAGTCTGGCTCTATACACGCTAAAAGTAGTGATTATTTACATGGAGTCTGGCTCTATACACGCTAAAAGTCCTGATTATTTACATGGAGTCTGGCTCTATACACGCTAAAAGTCCTGATTATTTACATGGAGTCTGGCTCTATACACGCTAAAAGTCCTGATTATTTACATGGAGTCTGGCTCTATACACGCTAAAAGTCCTGATTATTTACATGGAGTCTGGCTCTATACACGCTAAAAGTAGTGATTATTTACATGGAGTCTGGCTCTATACACGCTAAAAGTAGTGATTATTTACATGGAGTCTGGCTCTATACACGCTAAAAGTCCTGATTATTTACATGGAGTCTGGCTCTATACACGCTAAAAGTCCTGATTATTTACATGGAGTCTGGTGTAGTTTGGTGATGTTTGTTTGATACTTGAGACGTTTTGTTTGAATATAACGGCACAAATCTTCTTCCATATAAAACAGCCAATGAGGTTATTTTCTCTTTTGGATCTTATATCTGTAAATAATCGTTCAGGTTACATACAACTATATAAAGTAAAGTATTATTTTGGCTGTTTTAACTGATTTAATCTGTTTCATTAAAATACAAAATGTACACAACTTTAGTTTATTATTAAATCAGATAAAAAGGTAACAGCTATTAAAGTGATGAAAATGAAGTTTAATAATTGAGTAAATAAACTATAATGTACACAGTATGTATAAGATACAGAAACAAAAATAGAAGTTGACATATTAATTAATAAAAATAGGACAATAATCTGTTTAACTCCAAAGATGACATTGTTAATCTTGTGTTTAAGATAATAACTGAAAGTAACACAACAGAGACATGCAGATGTGTAAAATAGTGACAATAACGTCAACAAAAGTGACAAAAAGCGACTAAAATGTCAAAAAAAAGCCCTAAGTGTTTATAATAGTCTAGGCAGAATTTCTGAAAATATGCTCATTTAAAGTGCTGGAAATACAATGTAAGCAAATAATGATAATGATAATATTAACAATAATAGTAATAATAATAATAATAATTATAATAATAATAACATTAATAACAACTATTTTTGCAGTATCTAAGCTGTTTCTTCACATTGCTTCTCAAAACTGAATATGGCATCGAATTTTCCATGTAGGAAAACTTACAAAAGCACATGTAATTCATGTTTGTACCTTGTTTAGTCAAAAAGATATACTGAAAAATAGATTTCACCCTGGGGGTGGCGGACTGTTTGAATTTCTCAATTTTGAGGCATTTTGGGACATTTTTGAGGGTTTTATAGGACAGCAGATTGTGATTCATCACTATTTAATCATAGATATATGCATTTAATACCCCTAGAAATGTTGTACAATATAAATAATCAAAACAAATTTGACCCTAACTGTAACGCCTGAGAGTGTCTATGGCAAGCCTTTTTAACATTTAAAAGCTAAGTTTGACTATCCGGAATTAACATTGTAGATATCAACAACGTCTTTCTGACTAGTCGTAATTACCTTTTGGATAGTTGGAATTGTCATTCAAGATATCTGTAACGTAATTGTGACTAGTCGATACGACAGTTAGAGATATCTGTAATTCAGTTTTGACTAGGCAAAACTGAATTACAGATATCTGCAATGATGTCATTGGAAACGACATTCAACTCGTCACACATCTTAAATGACAATTGCGGATATCTGTAATTCAGTTTTGACTAGACAGAATTAAAGTTAAAGATATCTCAAACGTCATTATGACTAGTGCAAATTATTGTACATGACGTTGCTCTATTTTAGATATCCATAAATACGTAATTTCCCCTCCCCGCCATAATCAAAGTGAATGGATGAAGGAGCAGTCATGGCATTGGCTGTAATCAGTGCTAATTACAAGTTAACAGTTAACAGGTGCTCCGCCTAGTGGGATGCGGGCCTAATTTGCATACAGATATCTGCAACGTAATTTCGCCTAGTCAAAACTCTAATTCAAGATATCTGTAATTACATTTTGACTAGGCAGAATGAAAGTTACAGATATCTCAAATTTCAGATATCTCTAATCAAAATTAATTTCAAGATATCTATAACTTGATAATAGATATCTACAATTACATTATGACTATCCCTAACTGCAGTTTGAGATATCTACAACTCCATTTTGACTAGTCATAATTCCAGTTACAGATATCTACAACATCATTTCGCCTAGTCAAAACTTAATTTAAGATATCTCAAAATGAACATGTAGATATCTTGAATTGAAGACATCTTGAACTGGAGTTATGACTAGTCAGAATCAAATTGTAGATATCTCAAACTGGAATTACAGATATCTACAATTCAGTTGCAGATATCCGTAATTCACATAGTGGATATCCGCAACTGAATTGTTGATATCTGTAATGATAAACCCCATACAAATGAATGTAAAAAGTGACGTCATTTGTCCTAGGAAGAATGTCTTTGTGGATATCTGAAATGACAATTATGGATAGGAAGAATGTAGTTGCGGATATCTGAAATGTTGTTTTTGACTAGGCAAAACTGAATTACAGATATCTGCAACACATATCCAGTCTAGCTGTTAAATGTTAAAAAGGCTTGCCATAAGTGTCTCCGTTTGTTTCTCTCCGCGGACCCTGAAGGCAGCATCATTCTGTTCTGGTCAGTGATTGGGTGTGTGAAGGGCAGTGGGCGCGGCTCCGTTGCTATGGTTACGAGTCTTAGGGAAGGGATTTGTTCCATCCAGAGTTTCAGACTCTCGGAGCGTCGTCAAGGCAGTTTGGGTAACATGCTAACATGCTAACCAACCGGGAATGTTTACGGTTGAAAAAACGGATACGGTAAAAAAAAAAAGAAAGAAAGACAAAGAAACGATTCCTCTGTGAGCGAAGAACGGCCGCACAGCCTGATGGGAAACGGAGGAGAAAGTTAGTTAACTTTTGTAAACAGTTGAACGGTTCACCTGCTGCCTCCGCTAGCTCTGCTGCTAGCCTGCTAACGGCTAACACAGCTGCTGGCACTTTGAAAAGTTTGCGGAGCTAGAGACGCCGGGGGATAGACGGAGCCATAGAGACTCAGGGGGTTAGACGGAGCCATAGAGGGGCCGGGGGTTAGACGGAGCCATAGAGGGGCCGGGGTTTAGACGGAGCCATAGTGAGGCAAGACATTAGACGGGGCCATAGAGAGTCCGGGGATTAGACGGAGCCATGACGATGGAAGGAGTGAGACACTCCCCGGTTCTGTCCGCTCTGTTCAGGGTGACTGAAGACTCCGAGCTGCTGGGAGCCGCGCAGTTTATTAAAGGTAAACATACTTCAATATACAGTTATTAAAGGTAAACATACTTCAATATACAGTTTATTAAAGGTAAACATACTTCAATATACAGTTATTAAAGGTAAACATACTTCAATATACAGTTATTAAAGGTAAATATACTTCAATATACAGTTATTAAAGGTAAACATACTTCAGTACATAGTTTATTAAAGGTAAACATACTTCAATATACAGTTATTAAAGGTAAACATACTTCAGTACATAGTTTATTAAAGGTAAACATACTTCAATATACAGTTATTAAAGGTAAACATACTTCAATATACAGTTATTAAAGGTAAACATACTTCAGTACATAGTTTATTAAAGGTAAACATACTTCAATATACAGTTATTAAAGGTAAACATACTTCAATATACAGTTATTAAAGGTTAACATACTTCAATATACAGTTTATTAAAGGTAAACGTACTTCAATATACAGTTTATTAAAGGTAAACATACTTCAATATACAGTTATTAAAGGTAAACATACTTCAATATACAGTTATTAAAGGTAAACATACTTCAATATGCAGTTTATTAAAGGTAAACGTACTTCAATATACAGTTTATTAAAGGTAAACATACTTCAATATACAGTTATTAAAGGTAAACGTACTTCAATATACAGTTATTAAAGGTAAACATACTTCAATATACAGTTATTAAAGGTAAACATACTTCAATATACAGTTTATTAAAGGTAAACATACTTCAATATACAGTTATTAAAGGTAAACATACTTCAATATACAGTTTATTAAAGGTAAACGTACTTCAATATACAGTTTATTAAAGGTAAACATACTTCAATATACAGTTATTAAAGGTAAACATACTTCAATATACAGTTATTAAAGGTAAACATACTTCAATATACAGTTTATTAAAGGTAAACGTACTTCAATATACAGTTTATTAAAGGTAAACATACTTCAATATACAGTTATTAAAGGTAAACGTACTTCAATATACAGTTTATTAAAGGTAAACGTACTTCAATATACAGTTATTAAAGGTAAACGTACTTCAATATACAGTTTATTAAAGGTAAACATACTTCAATATACAGTTATTAAAGGTAAACATACTTCAATATACAGTTATTAAAGGTAAACGTACTTCAATATACAGTTATTAAAGGTAAACGTACTTCAATATACAGTTATTAAAGGTAAACATACTTCAATATACAGTTATTAAAGGTAAACATACTTCAATATACAGTTATTAAAGGTAAACATACTTCAATATACAGTTATTAAAGGTAAACGTACTTCAATATACAGTTATTAAAGGTAAACATACTTCAATATACAGTTATTAAAGGTAAACATACTTCAATATACAGTTATTAAAGGTAAACATACTTCAATATACAGTTATTAAAGGTAAACATACTTCAATATACAGTTTATTAAAGGTAAACGTACTTCAATATACAGTTTATTAAAGGTAAACATACTTCAATATACAGTTATTAAAGGTAAACATACTTCAATATACAGTTATTAAAGGTTAACATACTTCAATATACAGTTATTAAAGGTAAACGTACTTCAATATACAGTTATTAAAGGTAAACATACTTCAATATACAGTTATTAAAGGTATACGTACTTCAATATACAGTTATTAAAGGTAAACATACTTCAATATACAGTTATTAAAGGTAAACGTACTTCAATATACAGTTATTAAAGGTAAACATACTTCAATATACAGTTATTAAAGGTAAACATACTTCAATATACAGTTATTAAAGGTAAACATACTTCAATATACAGTTATTAAAGGTATACGTACTTCAATATACAGTTATTAAAGGTAAACATACTTCAATATACAGTTATTAAAGGTAAACATACTTCAATATACAGTTATTAAAGGTAAACATACTTCAATATACAGTTATTAAAGGTAAACATACTTCAATATACAGTTATTAAAGGTAAACATACTTCAATATACAGTTTATTAAAGGTAAACGTACTTCAATATACAGTTTATTAAAGGTAAACATACTTCAATATACAGTTATTAAAGGTAAACATACTTCAATATACAGTTATTAAAGGTTAACATACTTCAATATACAGTTATTAAAGGTAAACATACTTCAATATACAGTTATTAAAGGTAAACATACTTCAATATACAGTTATTAAAGGTAAACATACTTCAATATACAGTTATTAAAGGTAAACATACTTCAATATACAGTTATTAAAGGTAAACATACTTCAATATACAGTTATTAAAGGTAAACATACTTCAATATACAGTTATTAAAGGTAAACATACTTCAATATACAGTTATTAAAGGTAAACATACTTCAATATACAGTTATTAAAGGTAAACATACTTCAATATACAGTTATTAAAGGTAAACATACTTCAATATACAGTTATTAAAGGTAAACATACTTCAATATACAGTTTATTAAAGGTAAACGTACTTCAATATACAGTTTATTAAAGGTAAACATACTTCAATATACAGTTATTAAAGGTAAACATACTTCAATATACAGTTATTAAAGGTTAACATACTTCAATATACAGTTATTAAAGGTAAACATACTTCAATATACAGTTATTAAAGGTAAACGTACTTCAATATACAGTTATTAAAGGTAAACATACTTCAATATACAGTTATTAAAGGTATACGTACTTCAATATACAGTTATTAAAGGTAAACATACTTCAATATACAGTTATTAAAGGTAAACGTACTTCAATATACAGTTATTAAAGGTAAACATACTTCAATATACAGTTATTAAAGGTAAACATACTTCAATATACAGTTATTAAAGGTAAACATACTTCAATATACAGTTATTAAAGGTATACGTACTTCAATATACAGTTATTAAAGGTAAACATACTTCAATATACAGTTATTAAAGGTAAACATACTTCAATATACAGTTATTAAAGGTAAACATACTTCAATATACAGTTATTAAAGGTAAACATACTTCAATATACAGTTATTAAAGGTAAACATACTTCAATATACAGTTTATTAAAGGTAAACGTACTTCAATATACAGTTTATTAAAGGTAAACATACTTCAATATACAGTTATTAAAGGTAAACATACTTCAATATACAGTTATTAAAGGTTAACATACTTCAATATACAGTTATTAAAGGTAAACATACTTCAATATACAGTTATTAAAGGTAAACATACTTCAATATACAGTTATTAAAGGTAAACATACTTCAATATACAGTTATTAAAGGTAAACATACTTCAATATACAGTTATTAAAGGTAAACATACTTCAATATACAGTTATTAAAGGTAAACGTACTTCAATATACAGTTATTAAAGGTAAACATACTTCAATATACAGTTATTAAAGGTAAACATACTTCAATATACAGTTATTAAAGGTAAACATACTTCAATATACAGTTTATTAAAGGTAAACGTACTTCAATATACAGTTATTAAAGGTAAACGTACTTCAATATACAGTTTATTAAAGGTAAACGTACTTCAATATACAGTTTATTAAAGGTAAACATACTTCAATATACAGTTATTAAAGGTAAACATACTTCAATATACAGTTTATTAAAGGTAAACATACTTCAATATACAGTTTATTAAAGGTAAACATATTTCAATATACAGTTATTAAAGGTAAACATACTTCAATATACAGTTTATTAAAGGTAAACATACTTCAATATACAGTTATTAAAGGTAAACGTACTTCAATATACAGTTATTAAAGGTAAACATACTTCAATATACAGTTTATTAAAGGTAAACATACTTCAATATACAGTTATTAAAGGTAAACATACTTCAATATACAGTTATTAAAGGTAAACATACTTCAATATACAGTTTATTAAAGGTAAACATACTTCAATATACAGTTATTAAAGGTAAACATACTTCAATATACAGTTATTAAAGGTAAACATACTTCAATATACAGTTATTAAAGGTAAACATACTTCAATATACAGTTATTAAAGGTATACGTACTTCAATATACAGTTATTAAAGGTAAACATACTTCAATATACAGTTTATTAAAGGTAAACATACTTCAATATACTGCTTATCAAAGGTACAGATACTCAAATACTCAGATATACTAATGTGTATTAATGTAATGTTACAGATACTTTAATACAGCGTTTTTAACGTGAACAAATACTTAAGTACTGAGTTTATTAGGGCTGGGAATCAGTGATGGTGTTTAGTTTGAAGGACTGTTAACTTCCCCATCAGTGGTTTAAAGTTACACATATTAGAAGATCCTTTCTGGAGTTACTCATCAACATCAGATCACTCAAATATCAACTTAACTGGATTGTGTGTTTGTGTGTGTGTGTGTGTGTGTGTGTGTGTGTGTGTGTGTGTGTGTGTGTGTGTGTGTGTGTGTGTGTGTGTGTGTGTGTGTGTGTGTGTGTGTGTGTGTTTCTTTCACAGAGCGTTTGTACTTTGCCACGTTACGCAGTAAACCTAAAAGTACGGCCAACACTCACTACTTCTGCACCGACGACGAGTTCATCTATGAAAAGTAAGTCCAGCCCGTTTGTTGTCTTCCTGTAACGTAGTGAAACAGACGCTCAGACTGCGTCCTGCTGGGTTCTCAACCCCCCCGACGCAGCACACGTGGACTTTATATTCCACCGTCACCCGGCTTATAGACCTCACATTAAGGCTGCTTCACTTCCTGGAGAAAGAGAGAAAGAAAAGAGACGGAGAGACCGAGGAGACGGGTCAGAGCTCCTGTTTGGTAGTTTAAATCTTTCTCGTGGCAGAGATAGAGGCAGTGGTGTTTCCTGTTTTGCCGCAGCGTCGGACGGCCGACGCCGGCGGTGTGACAGATGGACAGACAAATGGATCTGGGTTCAAGTGACGAGTGTTTGAATTGTTGTTTACATGTCAAATGTTAAAGTAAAGACAGCAAAAAGACTCTTTCATAGCGCTTGTCCTGGAGTAACTGTGTGTGTGTGTGTGTGTGTGTGTGTGTGTGTGTGTGTGTGTGTGTGTGTGTGTGTGTATGTGTGTGTATGTGTCTCAGTTTCTACTCAGACTTCGGTCCTCTGAATCTGGCCATGTTGTACCGATACTGCTGCAAACTGAACAAGAAGCTGAAGGTGAGTCTCTGCTGCCGACTCTCCCCTGACAGGAATGTCCAGAATGCAACAGGGCAACGGCACTCTCACTCTCACACACACTCGGACACACAGACACATGGACACACACACACACACACACACACACACACACACACACACACACACACACACACACACACACACACACACAGACAGACACACATGGACACACACACACACACACATGGACACACACACACACACACACACACACACAGACAGACAGACAGACAGACAGACAGACAGACAGACAGACAGACAGACAGACAGACAGACAGACAGACAGACAGACAGACAGACACACATGGACACACACACACACACACATGGACACACACATGGACACACACACACACACATGGACACACACACACACATGGACACACACACACACACACACACACAGACAGACAGACAGACAGACAGGCACCACAGCTGATTCACCCTGTCATTGAGTATAAAGTGTGTGTTGGGCTGTAAATCTTTTTCCTGTTATTGTTATATTCCTGTCGCCGTGGTGATCGCATTCCTCTGGTCTGTTGACATTTGTCATGACGACAGGCCGGACGGTCTGGATTCACACCCTGTGATCAGCCTCTCCCCGTCCTCCTGAAACACAAAGCATCATGGGACATCATTAATACACACGTCTCCAGCTTTAAACAGTGTGAACAGAAACTCACAACGGACCTGTTCACCACAATAACACGCCGTAGTGACATAGTGACTTTGTGGAAGACAAATCCATGGTGTAGAATGACCCTGGCGTTCGGTTTAAATATGAAACCATGGTAGCGTAGCTTTAGGCTAATCCTTTGATCTCTGAGGCGTCCTGTATAACCACCGTTCCCGACCTGTCGCGCGACAGTGAGACCTGCGGTCACTCTGAGAGTCCTGGCATCCGGTCGCCCTTGAGCTCGTCCATGCTTCCTGTTTCCACTTTGAGAGGTCGCGCACTTAAAATCCTGGCGCGCCAGCGGAGTCTACATCATTTTTACGTCACATTGGCGCGTGACGGGCATGGATGTATTAAGAGAACTGGATACAGCGGTCGACAGGAAGCCCCGTTCATTCCAATGAGAGTTGCTCTAATTCAGGGGTCTCAAACTCCACTTACCTGGGCGCCGCTGGAGGTAGCGTGCGGGTCAGGCTGGGTCG
>CM042432.1:697500-810000 GCA_023631565.1 Gymnocephalus cernua
TTACATGGAGTCTGGCTCTATACACACTAAAAGTAGTGATTATTTACATGGAGTCTGGCACTATATACGCTAAAAGTAGTGATTATTTACATGGAGTCTGGCTCTATACACGCTAAAAGTCCTGATTATTTACATGGAGTCTGGTGATGGTGATATGTTTTTTATATGTGTAACAAAAAGGAAGTAGAATCCCTTGAAAGGTTGACCAATGAGGCCGTACATTAGCAGGGAAAAGCCAGTATTTTTAAGCTGGTGATACTCACACCGGTACCTCTCTGTCCTCCCCAACACTGCAGTCATTAATTATTTAGTCAGGCGAAGGAAAACCTTTTCACACGTGCAAAAGGTCGTCTCAGCTGTTCAGGAGGCTTTATTGAAGCAAACCGAATGCCTAACGGAGCGTCACGTTCACCAGACTCTGTGCAAATATACAACAGGATTATTCATCCAACAACACAGAAGACAAGATATGAAATATTAAATTATTCATCCTGAATCCTAAAAGATCATCAGAGCAGGAGACAGATGTTGAGGAGATGAGAGTGGAGCACCCCCCTCTGGAGGAGCTCTGTAACTTCTGCTGCTGAGTGGGTTAAACCCGCCACGTGTGCTGTGTTGATGTGTTTGCAGCGGGTGGAGAACGGAGATCTGAACTGGATCGTCCCGGGGAAGTTCCTGGCCTTCAGCGGACCTCATCCTAAAACTAAAATAGAGAACGGTGAGTTAACATGGAGAGACTATCCAGCTGTCAGAGGAGAAATATTATCATTGTCCTTTAGTTTGGAAACTGAATGTTGGAGACACAAAGTTTGTCACCAGTTAACGGTGCAGTAGGTAATACTTCTAAAACTACCTTTCTGACCCTATGTTCCAGTAGAACTACATGAAGCAGGTCATTTAAAATAAATCCAGCTCCTCTGGCTCCACCTACAGCCTGGAGTGGGATTTACAAAAATCCACCGCTCCCTGTTCAGATGCACCAATCAGGGCAGTGGGGCGTGTCTAACTGTTCAGATGCACCAATCAGGGCCAGGGGGCGTGTCTAACGGCGTGTCAATCACTGCTCATTTGGATTTGGATTTATTCACAAATACCATAAGCATTATAATAATACAGTCATTGGAACAAAATCAAATGGGTATGATGAATGGGTCCCCCAAAGAAGCTAGAGAAGCTTATGGGTGGGGCCCGTAATTTTACAAGAGAAAGGTAGTACAATAAAGGTACATGATCACCACCTGTTACCAGACGATGATGACAGAAACACACACAAAAAACGCACAAGGACATACACACAGTACATACACATACATTCATGCTCATATATGCCAGTAGTCCATGAGAAAGCAGTTATATATTAAATATAAATTGATAAATAATATTTTTTTAGTTGTTTTTTAATTCATTCTCCCTTGTGGGGGGAGGGGCTTAGGAGACCGTTTTGGGCTTTAGCAGAAAGTGGGGGAGGGACTGAGAAGCAGTGTTAATTTCGTTGACGAAGACTAAGACGAAAAATATTCGTCAACGAACCTTTTTCACGGACGAAAACTAAATAAAAACTAAATAAAAAGTCAGAATGATGACGAAGACTGTGACGAAATATAACTGACACTTTAGTCAACGAATAAAAATGAGACGAAAATGTTAGGGCGGGCCGAATGGAGAAGAGATCCAATCAGAACTACTCTTTTTGTGGGACAAGTTGGGAAGAGATCCAATCAGAGCGAATCTTTGAGGGTAGGTTGATCTATGCAGAAACAGCGGAGCCTTTTTAAAAAGCCGCGGCAAATGCAGGCGCAACAGCTAGCTGAACAAACGCAGCAGCAGCAGTAGTTACACAGACATGTCAGAGCTCGGTCTAGGACGACATCTGGTCACACTTCACATATGACAACAAGACCGCCTGTAAACCGCGTGGAGCAAAAATTGCTGGGAAAAACACCACCAACATGAAGCGACATTTACAGACGACTCATCCAGAAATACAGGCGAAGGTAAGCAGACACGCTAAGGTTATTCTATCAGATAAACCACCGTGTTTCTGCTAAACTTGGAATAAAATAGAAGCTAAAGGAAACCACCTCTGAACTGTATTGATTATACGATTGTCTCGCTGAATTAATGAGTATAAATATTCAATCTCCTCAAATTGAAGAATAGTGTGTGTGTGTGTGTGTGTGTGTGTGTGTGTGTGTGTGTGTGTGTGTGTGTGTGTGTGTGTGTGTGTGTGTGTGTGTGTGTGTGTGTGTGTGTGTGTGTGTGCGCGCGCGTGTGGAGATTGGGCAAGAAACTAGACTAAGACTAAAAGACTAGACTAAGACTAAAACTCTTATGATATTTAGTCGACGAAAACTAGACTAAGACTAAACGATTTCAGATGACTAAAAAAAGACTAAAACTAAATGGTGTGTTATTCAAAAGACTAAGACTAAGACTAAATCAGAATTTGTTGTCAAAATTAACACTGCTGAGAAGTTGTTGATGTTCAAATTCTTTGGCTGAGTCTTGGATCTTCACAGTCCACCTACGGCACCTTTAAGGTGCTGACACGCAACGCAAGGAGACCGACCGTGGCGTCACCGGATGTCTCCTTTGTTTTGGCCAAAAAGTTGCACTTGAACACACCGCTAATATTACATCCTCCGGCCAAGTACGTTGTACGTTCTGCACCAGCGTGAGAGGAAATAACTCTCCATACCAGCGGGCGGCGGCAATCTATCCCTCGCTCAGAAAAGGAGACCGGATAGTATTCACTACATTGTCACTTTTTCTATATTTTTGTCCCTTTTTATTCTATGTTCACGACGAGGTGGCGCTCAACACGTGACGATATGATAATATGTCGTTCTTCATACGATACGGCAATCAATACGTCACAGCGTGAGTGACGCATCACGCTGTTTAAACGTTGGCTGGCTCAGTGCCTCACAGTCAAACTGCAGCGTACTTAAAGTCTATAAATAAATGTACTTCCTGCTTTAGAATATTAACTTTAAATAAAGTTTATACAGTTTATATCGTCGCCATCTTTTTAAAATGTAAAACCGTCTGACGGTCTTTGGGCAGTTTTGATTTGATGAAGGGGAAGCTGACGTGTTGTTGTTGTTGTTATTGTGTAGCAGCTGTGTTTGCCCCGCCCCCTGCAGGTTACCCGCTCCACGCCCCCGAGGCGTACTTCCCCTACTTCAGGAAACACAACGTGACCACCGTCGTGCGTCTCAACAAGAAGATCTACGACTCCAAACGCTTCACCGACGCCGGCTTCCTCCACTACGACCTCTTCTTCTTAGACGGCAGCACGCCCAGCGACGTCATCACGCGCCGCTTCCTGCAGGTCTGCGAGAGCACCGACGGCGCCGTGGCCGTCCACTGCAAAGGTGAGGACTTCCTGTCCCATCCAGCAACTTCCTATCCTGTCCTACAACTTCCTGTCATGTCCTGTTTGTTCCTTCGTTATTGCAAGAAAAAGTACAAAGTATACAGAATATACATGTATACAAAAGACTGTCTGTCTGTCTAACTGTCTGTCTAACTGTCTGTCTAACTGTCTGTCTGCCTGTCTGTCTGTTAGCTGGTCTGGGCAGAACGGGCTCTCTGATTGGCTGTTACCTGATGAAACATTACCGCTTCACTGCAGCGGAGGCCATCGCCTGGATCAGGATCTGCAGACCGGGCTCTGTGATTGGACCACAGCAGAACTTCCTGGAAGAGTATGTGCATACAGACGCACACATGCACACACACACACACACACACTTTGCTAAGGCAAATTGTTTGCTCTTTAGTTCTCTGCCATTTGGATTATTGCTCAGTAATCTGGTCATCTGCTTCAAAAACCCTGCTTGTTACTTGTTAAAATGCATGAGCGTCTTACATGGTTGAGTGTAGAAAAAAGACTATTAGCCAATGTCCGTACTTTGTTGCACTCTGTTATTAAAACTCAGACACCATCAGACACCATTTATTTTTGATAGCATCATTTACAGTTCAGATATCCACAGTTATTTAACAAGAGGAGCCAGCAGGGGGCAGATGGTTACACCTTTACCAAAATCCAATAACCTGAAAAAACCTTCATTTACAGAGCAAGTTCTTTGTGGAATAAAATCCCAAGTAATAGTCGTTCTATCACAGGGACGGTACATTTCAAAGAGAAAGTCAAATTTTACCTTCACTTAAATAATTTATCACGAGGTTTCTGATTGTGTGGTGAAATATGTTTGATTTTGTCCTTTGTCAATGTGAGCGACCTTAATGGTTGCCATGTAATATACTGTAATATATAATTTTGTTTTCAAGATATTTTTTTATTTGCTTGATTAGTTATTGTTTTTATTTTAATTGTAATTGTTCTTCTTTTTTGTAATTTAGTTTTATTAGCAGATGTTGTATTTATTTTCTCTTTTTGTTACTTATATGTCCACACACACACACAGACACACACACACAGACACAGACACACACAGACACAGACACACACACACAGACACACACACACAGACACACACACACACACACACACACACACACACACAGACACACACACACACACACACACACAGACACAGACACACACACACAGACACAGACACACACACACAGACACACACACACAGACACACACACACACACACACAGACACACACAGACACACACACACACAGACACACACACAGACACAGACACACACACACACACACACACACAGACACACACACACACACACACAGACACACACACACGCACACACACACACACACACACACACAGACACACACACACACACACACAGACACACACACACGCACACAGACACACACACACACACACACACACACACACACACACACACACACACACACACACACAAAAACAATCTGTGCCATTAATTGTGAGTTATCTATGTTAATGGGTTAACAGCCGTAGTGTAAATATGTTTATGTATTTGTGTTTACAGGAAGCAGGCGTCGCTGTGGTTGCTAGGCGACAGCCAGCGTTCCCAGAAGGCCAAGCTGGAGGAGAGGACGATGTCTCATCTCATCACCAACCTGGACGACCTTTCCTTAAACTCCGCCCACAACAGTCTGCACGAGGTCATAAACACACACATTATAAACACACACCAACGCACGCACGCACACACACACACACACACACACACACACACACACACACACACACACACACACACACAGAAACATATATACATGTTTGTGTGTATATTTTGATATACACACATACACTATACACACATACATACACACACACACACACACACACACTATACACACATACATACAGACAGACACACACACACTCACACTCATTGTGCGTTTGTTTTGTCCTCCAGAGTGACACCGGGGACAGCGGACCGGGTCTGACTCAGGGAGACAAACTGAGAGCCTTAAAGAGCCGGAGACCTCCCCGACCCGCCACCACCGGAGCTCTCAGGTACCAGAACCAGAACCTCCTTCAGAGGGGGGTCTGAGTCGGGGGGGGGGGGGGTTAAGTAGAGCTGCCAACATGAATGGAATAGAACAAGACATTTGATGCTCAGGGGAACGCTGATGTGTTCATCAGCGGGATGAAGACGTGATAAAGTGTGACGTTTTTGTTTCAGAGTGGAGGAAATGAAGATGCACAGCAGGTCTTCCTCTCAGCCGCTCAGGTAACTCTGACAAAAACTCTTTCAACACTGCTTTAAGTGCTCATATTATGCTTTTTGGCCTTTTCGCCTTTCCTTTATTGTGTCATATATCTTTTTTGCTTCTGACTTGCTAGTAGTCCTTACCTAGGTACTGTCAGGACACGCCCTCATACTCTGCTTCTGACTGGCTAGTAGTCCTTACCTAGGTACTGTCAGGACACGCCCTCATACTCTGCTTCTGACTGGCTAGTAGTCCTTACCTAGGTACTGTCAGGACACGCCCTCATACTCTGCTTCTGACTGGCTAGTAGTCCTTACCTAGCTACTGTCAGGACACGCCCTCATACTCTGCTTCTGACTTGCTAGTAGTCCTTACCTAGGTACTGTCAGGACACGCCCTCATACTCTGCTTCTGACTGGCTAGTAGTCCTTACCTAGGTACTGTCAGGACACGCCCTCATACTCTGCTTCTGACTGGCTAGTAGTCCTTACCTAGGTACTGTCAGGACACGCCCTCATACTCTGCTTCTGACTGGCTAGTAGTCCTTACCTAGCTACTGTCAGGACACGCCCTCATACTCTGCTTCTGACTGGCTAGTAGTCCTTACCTAGGTACTGTCAGGACACGCCCTCATACTTTGCTTCTGACTGGCTAGTAGTCCTTACCTAGGTACTGTCAGGACACGCCCTCATACTCTGCTTCTGACTGGCTAGTAGTCCTTACCTAGGTACTGTCAGGACACGCCCTCATACTCTGCTTCTGACTGGCTAGTAGTCCTTACCTAGGTACTGTCAGGACACGCCCTCATACTCTGCTTCTGACTGGCTAGTAGTCCTTACCTAGGTACTGTCAGGACACGCCCTCATACTCTGCTTCTGACTGGCTAGTAGTCCTTACCTAGGTACTGTCAGGGCACGCCCTCATACTCTGCTTCTGACTGGCTAGTAGTCCTTACCTAGGTACTGTCAGGACACGCCCTCATACTCTGCTTCTGACTGGCTAGTAGTCCTTACCTAGGTACTGTCAGGACACGCCCTCATACTCTGCTTCTGACTGGCTAGTAGTCCTTACCTAGGTACTGTCAGGACACGCCCTCATACTCTGCTTCTGACTGGCTAGTAGTCCTTACCTAGGTACTGTCAGGGCACGCCCTCATACTCTGCTTCTGACTGGCTAGTAGTCCTTACCTAGGTACTGTCAGGGCACGCCCTCATACTCTGCTTCTGACTGGCTAGTAGTCCTTACCTAGGTACTGTCAGGACACGCCCTCATACTCTGCTTCTGACTGGCTAGTAGTCCTTACCTAGGTACTGTCAGGACACGCCCTCATACTCTGCTTCTGACTGGCTAGTAGTCCTTACCTAGGTACTGTCAGGACACGCCCTCATACTCTGCTTCTGACTGGCTAGTAGTCCTTACCTAGGTACTGTCAGGGCACGCCCTCATACTCTGCTTCTGACTGGCTAGTAGTCCTTACCTAGGTACTGTCAGGACACGCCCTGATACTCTGCTTCTGACTGGCTAGTAGTCCTTACCTAGGTACTGTCAGGACACGCCCTCATACTCTGCTTCTGACTGGCTAGTAGTCCTTACCTAGGTACTGTCAGGACACACCCTCATACTCTGCTTCTGACTAGCTAGTAGTCCTTACCTAGGTACTGTCAGGACACGCCCTCATACTCTGCTTCTGACTGGCTAGTAGTCCTTACCTAGGTACTGTCAGGACACGCCCTCATACTCTGCTTCTGACTGGCTAGTAGTCCTTACCTAGGTACTGTCAGGACACGCCCTCATACTCTGCTTCTGACTGGCTAGTAGTCCTTACCTAGGTACTGTCAGGACACGCCCTCATACTCTGCTTCTGACTGGCTAGTAGTCCTTACCTAGCTACTGTCAGGACACGCCCTCATACTCTGCTTCTGACTTGCTAGTAGTCCTTACCTAGGTACTGTCAGGACACGCCCTCATACTCTGCTTCTGACTGGCTAGTAGTCCTTACCTAGGTACTGTCAGGACACGCCCTCATACTCTGCTTCTGACTGGCTAGTAGTCCTTACCTAGGTACTGTCAGGACACGCCCTCATACTCTGCTTCTGACTGGCTAGTAGTCCTTACCTAGGTACTGTCAGGACACGCCCTCATACTCTGCTTCTGACTGGCTAGTAGTCCTTACCTAGGTACTGTCAGGACACGCCCTCATACTCTGCTTCTGACTGGCTAGTAGTCCTTACCTAGGTACTGTCAGGACACGCCCTCATACTCTGCTTCTGACTGGCTAGTAGTCCTTACCTAGCTACTGTCAGGACACGCCCTCATACTCTGCTTCTGACTGGCTAGTAGTCCTTACCTAGGTACTGTCAGGGCACGCCCTTATACTCTGCTTCTGACTGGCTAGTAGTCCTTACCTAGGTACTGTCAGGACACGCCCTCATACTCTGCTTCTGACTGGCTAGTAGTCCTTACCTAGGTACTGTCAGGGCACGCCCTCATACTCTGCTTCTGACTGGCTAGTAGTCCTTACCTAGGTACTGTCAGGACACGCCCTCATACTCTGCTTCTGACTGGCTAGTAGTCCTTACCTAGGTACTGTCAGGACACACCCTCATACTCTGCTTCTGACTGGCTAGTAGTCCTTACCTAGGTACTGTCAGGACACGCCCTCATACTCTGCTTCTGACTGGCTAGTAGTCCTTACCTAGCTACTGTCAGGACACGCCCTCATACTCTGCTTCTGACTGGCTAGTAGTCCTTACCTAGGTACTGTCAGGACACGCCCTCATACTCTGCTTCTGACTGGCTAGTAGTCCTTACCTAGGTACTGTCAGGACACACCCTCATACTCTGCTTCTGACTGGCTAGTAGTCCTTACCTAGGTACTGTCAGGACACGCCCTCATACTCTGCTTCTGACTGGCTAGTAGTCCTTACCTAGCTACTGTCAGGACACGCCCTCATACTCTGCTTCTGACTGGCTAGTAGTCCTTACCTAGGTACTGTCAGGACACGCCCTCATACTCTGCTTCTGACTGGCTAGTAGTCCTTACCTAGGTACCTCTCGTTTGGCTCTCAACGAAGGCGGTCGCATTTTCTCTCCTCTCCTCTCCTCTCCCACACCTCCCCTGCTTTGCTCCTCTTGTCTCGTCTAACTCTTTGAGAGACTCTCTCAGCACTGCTCTCCAAACCCTAAAACCATGGATTTGATCAACTGGTCTCTCAACGCAATTGACACCATCTTCTCGACGAGGAGCTTGGGTTCGGGGGAACCTGCTCGCCCTGCCGGAACGTTTGCTGCTGGCTATACGATGGACGCGTGGGAGAAGTGACGGGTCGTGTGTCTGGCGGCTCTTTCCGGGGAGGACGTTGAGGATATCTACCTATTCGGAACCATGATAACAGGCCCTTGCTGACCGGATTTGGCATTGTCCTGGTTTATCGACAAATTGACAAGACTATGACAGCTGTTCAAAGCCCCAAAAAGCTGCCTGGAATGATTGAAGCGGTGGGCAGAGCGGTCAGTGTTTGAAGCTGGGACTATTAACCGCACTATGGATAACAACATGGAGATGAACTGCAATTTGGATATTATCTTGGATAGATCACCGCTTTTACAAAGACAGATTGACCAGAAATTGACTAACAGAGTGGCTGTGTAAAGGAATGCAGCTACTCGCGCCGAGACAAAATAACTCCAATCTTATCAACTTTCGGCCCCCTTATCCAGCACTGGCCTCAGCCAAGGCCGCTGCTGGAACAACAACATCCCCCTGAAGAGCATTGCAGAGAGACACTCTTGTGTTCCTCCCCAACTTCCCTCAGACACCTGCTGATTGTTGACTCTGCTTGGGACCTATTCAAGGTTGTCTCCATGGCAACTTGCTGTGTTAACGATATGACATCCTGCGTACTGAGGCCCCAATGGGTGCCAGGCTAAGCGACTCTCACCAGGCCCCCCTCCACCCCAATACCCCCGTCCCACGCCTTCGCCGCTTTTTTACCCCCCAGTCTGACAAGCTGGTCTGTGACCAGCGCCATTCGGTCGGACAGAGAGGACGCTGGCGCTGTTTATTCGCCGCTTCTCTGCCTGCTCTGATGGCTGCTTGCCCAGAGTGATAGAGAAAGACACTATCTCTATGGCTCTGTGCTTGCCGATGTCTGGGTTACCTCCACCCCCCATTCCCCCCCATTTCCCCCCATTTCCCTCCCCTGTTGCAAGTCATGTGTTGTATGTGCTTATTGCCGAGGTTTTTTTTCCTGTTCCCACACTGTACTCTGTACTGTACTGAGCATAGTTTGGGAGTCGCTTTTTTTTCTCCTCCCCTTTCCTCATGTTATGCTGTATTTTATTTGTAATTCTTCCCTGTAAAGCGACTTTGAGTCTATGAAAAGCGCTATATAAATTCAATTTATTATTATTATTATTATTACTGTCAGGACACGCCCTCATACTCTTCATTGTAACAGAAGTGATCAGTCAGTGACTTGTCAAATACACATTCCCTGGTTCACCTGAGATAGTTCTGTCTGACCTTAAGCGGTAATTAAAACCTGTATTGATCGTGAACTGTGTCGCTGTGTTCAGGTTGTCGACGGGGGCCGCTCAGGGCCCCTCCTCCCCCCTCAAGTCCTCCAAATTCCCAGCATCCTCTGCTTCTGCTGCCGCCAAGAGGATCGCAAGAAGTCCGTCGTCATCGGCGTCCAACATCAGGAGGTCAGTCTCTGCGTGTCTCTGTGTGTGTGTGTGTGTGTGTGTGTGTGTGTGTGTGTGTGTGTGTGTGTGTGTGTGTGTGTGTGTGTGTGTGTGTCGGTCTGTCTGTCTGTGTGTGTGTGTACGTGTGTGTGGTAGTAATGTGTTTCCTGCCCCCCACAGCTCTCGATTGGCCAGCTCTTCTCTCAGCGATCTGTATGCCGCTGACGCCGAGGACAACAAAAACTCTGCGTACTCTCCTCTTCATCATCTTTCCCCCTCCTCCTCCCACTCTCCTCTGGCCCCGCCCCCTTTCTGTCGCTATGGCAACGGCCCCCGCAGCAGTGCGCAGCACGAGGTGAACAATAACAGCGGTCCATATGGCGGCGGCGGCAGGGCGGGGCCTCAGGACTACAGTGCCTACAGGGGCCCGGGGCCGTCAGGACGCTACCTGAGCCGCTCCATACCTGTAAGTCCCGCCCCTCTCTGCTGATTGGCTCACACCAACTGTCTGTCTGATTAACCTGCTGCATGTTTCTGCTCTTTCCATGTTCAATATGTTAAGATTCTCAGGCTACCCCCTCTCATTCCCTCTGCTCAGGCTACCCCCTCTCATTCCCTCTGCTCAGGCTACCCCCTCTCATTCCCCCTGCTCAGGCTACCCCCTCTCATTCCCCCTGCTCAGGCTACCCCCTCTCATTCCCCCTGCTCAGGCTACCCCCTCTCATTCCCCCTGCTCAGGCTACCCCCTCTCATTCCCTCTGCTCAGGCTACCCCCTCTCATTCCCCCTGCTCAGGCTACCCCCTCTCATTCCCCCTGCTCAGGCTACCCCCTCTCATTCCCTCTGCTCAGGCTACCCCCTCTCATTCCCCCTGCTCAGGCTACCCCCTCTCATTCCCCCTGCTCAGGCTACCCCCTCTCATTCCCCCTGCTCAGGCTACCCCCTCTCATTCCCCCTGCTCAGGCTACCCCCTCTCATTCCCCCTGCTCAGGCTACCCCCTCTCATTCCCTCTGCTCAGGCTACCCCCTCTCATTCCCCCTGCTCAGGCTACCCCCTCTCATTCCCCCTGCTCAGGCTACCCCCTCTCATTCCCCCTGCTCAGGCTACCCCCTCTCATTCCCCCTGCTCAGGCTACCCCCTCTCATTCCCCCTGCTCAGGCTACCCCCTCTCATTCCCTCTGCTCAGGCTACCCCCTCTCATTCCCCCTGCTCAGGCTACCCCCTCTCATTCCCTCTGCTCAGGCTACCCCCTCTCATTCCCCCTGCTCAGGCTACCCCCTCTCATTCCCCCTGCTCAGGCTACCCCCTCTCATTCCCCCTGCTCAGGCTACCCCCTCTCATTCCCCCTGCTCAGGCTACCCCCTCTCATTCCCCCTGCTCTGGTGTTTTCCCCTCTCATTCCCCCTGCTCTGGTGTTCCCCCTCTCATTCCCCCTGCTCTGGTGTTTCCCCCTCTCATTCCCCCTGCTCTGGTGTTCCCCCCTCTCATTCCCCCTGCTCTGGCGTTCCCCCCTCTCATTCCCCCTGCTCTGGCGTTTCCCCCTCTCATTCCCCCTGCTCTGGTGTTCCCCCTCTCATTCCCCCTGCTCTGGTGTTTCCCCCTCTCATTCCCCCTGCTCTGGCGTTCCCCCCTCTCATTATATATACATCTTGTTAAATAATGTCTCTAAGTATCCTGATGTGATTGTGTCTTTGTTTTGTCTTCCAGTCTCTTCAGTCTGACTACATCCAGTACTAGAACTACAGATCTGACCTGAGGACTCATTACCCACAATCCCCTCTGTGTGGGGTGCTCAAAGGGAAGCAGCAGGAGAGTTCATGCTGCCGGATGTTAAAGAAGAGCATATATTTAGATACAGAAGAAGAGATTTTATATTTCTAATATTATTTTTCTTTTGAACTTTTTTGATAAACTGAAGGATCAGCTGATGACGATGGCTCTCTCTCTGTCGTCATGGTTACAGTATTTACTTCCTGTCTCCAACCGGTTGACTGGCAGGTTGATTGTGATTGGTCGAGCAATACTAATAATACTACTACTACTAATAATAACAATAGTAATAATAATAATAATAACTGTAAAAGCAGAAGACCCAAAGATTTAATGTCAGCAGCTAAACTCAGGAGTGTGTGTGTGTGTGTGTGTGTGTGTGTGTGTGTGTGTGTGTGTGTGTGTGTGTGTGTGTGTGTGTGTGTGTGTGTGTGTGTGTGCGTGCGTGCGTGCCTCAGCCCTAAAGAAGCTCCGTGATTGGTCGGTTGCTTCGTGTCTCTGACTGAACAGCGTGAGGATTTTAATATTTCTTTCAGCACTAATTATGTTTCCTCGTCCTCTTCACATTTTTGCAAGATAAATATTATGGGATGTTGTTTCTGTGCCGGCCGTCAGAAGCAGATATTTTCGTTAATTCAATTTATAAACACTTTTCCCTTTTTGTTCACCGTTTTTTGTTGACATTTCTTTTTATTTCAACTCGAGACACTGAGGTTACCCTCGGTTACTGAGGTTGCCCTCGGTTACTGAGGTTACCCTCGGTTACTGAGGTTGCCCTCGGTTACTGAGGTTGCCCTCGGTTACTGAGGTCGCCCTCGGTTACAGTGACGACAAGCAAGAGGACAAAAATGCTCCGAAAAATGTTGAAAAAGTAACAGTTTGCACAAAACCCACCAAAATAGTTCCTAACATCTGATTGGCTGTCTGGAGGTCAGCTGACTGGCTGAGAGGTGGACGATGAATGTTTTTGTAATCATGTTTGAACTCTTCTACCTCGGACAGGAGATATTCAGCAGGAAGAAACACAGACCTTTTCAAAATAAAAGCTCAGGGGACCAACACAGAAAAAGGAAAAGTTTGACAGAAAAACAGTTTATTTTCCATTATGACACGTACAGTATCACAAGTACAAACATATTAGCACATCAATAAGATAGAAATAAGAAAAGCTACGAAAGACGAAGGAAAAACTTGTTTTTTCTTCTAACTTTTTAGGGAAACTGTGAGCGATGACATCATCAGTCTGCGACTTCCTGTCCGCCCACTTGTGAGGTGTCTGTTATTAATATTTTATTTTGAAAGGTTTCTCAGGCTCTGATGTGCCTTAAACACGAATGTTTCCGTTTGATACAGCAGAGCAAAGGGCTTTTATTTTGTAAGTGAGTGGCGGAGGTGTTCATACGCTGCTGGTCGCGTGTTTTAAAGTTGAAGTATTTTATTAAAGGGAACGTTAGGAAATAACTTTTAGTTTTTATCTGAGAAACTAAATAAATAAACAAATTATTCTTCTGACGCTGTTTCCTGTTTTCATATCTGTGTGTGTGTATGTGTGTGCGTGTGTGTGTGTGTGTGTGTGTGTGTGTGTGTGTGTGTGTGTGTGTGTGTGTGTGTGTGTGTGTGTGTGTGTGTGTGTGTGTGTTACTGTGTGCTAGAATTTCCATATAAATGTACGCCTACTAAAGACGTCTAAACTAAGTACGTCGCCTTACAAACATGTCTGAAGACGTGTGAACTATGAACGTCGTCATGCAGCCTGTGATACTACGTCGTAGATTTTTTGTATTCCCCCATTTCAAATATAAAATTCTCCCCTAAAAAGGTTTGCCTTGTTTTCAATTCCACCCAACCTGAAGGTAGTATTAATGCAGTCACTACCAAGTTACTCATCAGAGCAAGTATAGAATATATGCAAAGTTTGCATTAGTATTTGTTTTTGTTATTTGTATTTAGTTCACGCTTTAAATTGGCTACATTTGGATGATACTAGCCTCTAATGTACTTTTACTTCAGTAACGTTTTGACTGCAGGACTTTACTTGTGGTGGAGTAGAGTATCAGTAACTTCTACTTCAGTGGTAGGTCTGAGTTTTCCCACTGCTGTACATGGAAATAAATATATATGATTACATTAATATTTAGACACAACATATATGTTTATTCTTCTTAATACTAGGCACATCACACACATACAAATATAAAGATCAAAAGGATTTGACAATGTTTCAGAGCGACCTTTTATTCAGGACCTGATGGTGCCCCCCCCCCCCCCCCATATATTACCCTTGCACTGATCTGCCTTACACTGTAGCCTATACTCATATTTAAATCCTAAAATCTCAGACTATTGACCCATATTGCAGTATTCCTTCCCTGTCCTTTGAATATTTTTTGCAAAATTGTGAATTATATTGTGTTGTTATACAGTACACTAGCAGTATTTGTTATATTCTTACCGCCATCTCTGTTTTTATTCTTAATACGTTAAGTGTTGTACTTTGAGAGCAAAGATCACCAGAGTCTGATTCCTTGTTAGTCTCCTCAAACCGGGCCATAAATAATAAAGCTGGTCCTGGTCCTGGTCCTGGTCCTGGTTCTGGTGTTGTCCACTAGGTGGGGCCACTGTGTGTTCCTGTGTATTGGAGCTGTGAATTATGGTTATTATGTGATTGATATTGTCATTATTTTTGGTATTGGTGTGTATTATTGTTATTATTAATATCGTTATAGGTGTTATTTATATCATTGTTGATAATACTATTGATGTAGCCTAATAATAAGTATAGGTAGGGTTTATTAATTATTCATTGCAATAAGTTACCATTTACTTGTTTACACTGTAATTGTATTTATTTGTGTATAAAACAAGTTAGTTATTTCATATAGTCATATAGTTATATACTATATTCCTGCTGTTAATGAGGTCATTATTAATGTAATGCTGACTGAGTTTAAATCTATTATTTAGCCTTTTGTCAGTACTTTTCTGTGTAATACTTTGTTGGTGATGAAGCACACCGTTATTATGATGAGCTATTAATCATAAAGTTCTGCAGACACATGATCCCCAGATCACTGAGCTGTGTGAAGTGACGTCACGCTGTCATCCTGGTCCTGACACATCCTCCATCACCGGGTCACATGACGTACTCACATCTGTGGTCATTCACTTCCTCTCAACCGGAGGGTTGACACACGGTCACACAGTTTGAAGTTTCCCTTAAATTTCCCCTTAACTGCGTGTGTCCAGCCAGCTCCTGCTGTCTGTGAGTGTTGATGTTGGCTCGTATAGTGCCTTTGGATTTCCCCTCCTCCTTCCTCCTTCCTCCTGTCACCTGTGTAACAACTAACTCAGCTTTTGTATCAAGATTCTTCCCTTTGACTCGTGCCTTGCTACGCCTGTTGTTAGCCTACAACACCCGCGGTCAGCTGACATGGCCAGGTGAGGTGCAGCATTAGTTTTGTAGTTCTTTAAAGGTCGCTTGCTGCTTGCTGCATGTACAAAGCCTTTACAGGGAATAACTTATAGCAACTTTAAAAAAACTACTGCTTAATACAGCTGCAGATGTTGCTAGGGAAAATTCTGAAAAATGATCGCCAAGTAGCTGGCTACTTATTTCAGCAAATGCAGAAATTAGCGTTAAAGTGACCTGATTTGGTATTCTGAGGATCTATCACGCGTTGTTAAGATTGAATGTGAATATGTGGTTTATTGTAGGCTGGATCAGGGCTACTCAAATGAAATTGCAAGAGGTCCGAAGAATTCGATACCTACAAATATATAGTATATAGGCCTACTAATAATACTCATTATAATACTAAAGGAATCAGTTCAGTCAACATCTGTAAACTCAAAGAGGCAAAATTACACTGCCAATATGAACATATCATCACATGTCATTTAGCTGACGCTTTTATCCAAAGCAACTCACAGTTGCTGTATATATATCAGAGGTCACACTCCTCTGGAGCAACTAGGGGTTAAGTGTCTTGCTCAGGGACACATTGGATGATGCATCACAGCGGGAATCGAACCCTGATCTCCCACAGCAAAGGCACGTGTCACATCCACTGCACCATCACCACCCATGAACAAAGATATGAATCCATCAGATCTAAACTTGCTTTGTAAATATTCCTTTTAGTCGATAAAAATAAAACCTCCTCAAAAGGAAAACTCAATAAAGTTTTCTTTTAGGTTGATCTGAGCTTAATAATCACTTAAAGATAGAAGCACGAGCTTCCTAGCTTCAAAAAGGCAGCAATGCATTATATATAATATGATAATAGTGAATGGTCCTGACCCCAGACTGCTGGCTCCTTGTGTCTCTGTCTACTTTCATGCACACGTGTGTCCATCTGTTTGTCCGTTTCCTAGCAACAGCAACAACCAGTGTCAGGCTCTACACAGCTGGCCCAGTTCTGTCTGATAGAAAGCTCTTATTGACACGATAAATACAAGATAAACATAAACACCCATATCGTTTATAGATATTTCCCAGTTGTGTTAAAAGGCTCCTCGGTCCGGATGGAAACCTCCTGCGGTCCGGTTGTGGGCCGGAGTCCACCAGTTGGTGACAAGTACTGTTCAATAACTTGCAATGTAAGCCATGTGGTATGTTATTTTAAAACATATTTTTTTCTATCATACTGCAGAAAACACATTATTACACCAACAGTTGTTGTATGTTGTTGCATTTTATCAACTTTTTCACAATAGTCTTTAGTTTTATGTAGGAAACGTAAATGTCTGATATTTCTGTAAAATAACCTCAAAACTGCCACACTGTAGAAGTAGCATCACAACAACACCCAGCTGTCTGGGATTAATAACCCTAGATATTATTATTATTATTATTATTATTATTATTCTTCCTCGCTCCACCACAGAACAGATTCATGTTTGCTCCGCCCATCTCTCAGTGCAATCACCATTATTTTACGTGGATTCAGTTTGCAGCAACAAAATAACATGCTCCTTGTTTGATTGCTGATATTTAAAGAATTAATTTGTATAACAAAATAATTATTCCTTTAAATGTAATAATTATTACTGTTTTACACGGCACGGTTACTGTATTTATGAATGTTATACCTGTCTTGTTCTATTTTAGTTATTATTTATTTCCTGTTGTCACCCATGCCTTCACCCCCTCCTGTCTGGACCAAGGCCCCCCAATCAGACTCCAGTCTGTCCAGAGCTCTGGTCCTCCCCCACACTAAGCCCTGCAGCATCACCTACACATCTCTCCATGGACTCTCCCCACAATACCTCACAGATCTCCCCCCCCCCCTACACTCAGTCACGTTCCCTGCAGTCCTCTGACAAGGACCTGCTGGACACCCCCCGCACCAGGTTGCAGACTTTTGGGGACAGGGCTTTCTCTGCCAATGGTCCCACACTCTGGACCAGTCTACCACTCCACGTCTGCTCTGCCATGTTCAAGAAGCACCGCTAAACATTTCTCTCCACTACATCTTCCAGGACCTCATTTGTGGCGCGTTGGACACATAGATGGAGGCTGAGACCTTAGAGCAGAGGTTCTCAAACCTCTTCAACAATGTTCCTCTTCTGAACTGTTTCTTTAAGCCAAGTACCACTGACCAGCGCTTATCATTTTTGGTAGAAAAAAAAAATATAAAAGGAGAACAGTAGAGAGCTGTCAGCGATCGATTTACTGAACAACAGCCTTGTACCTGGAAAACATGAGAAAAGGAGACAAAAACTAAAAAAAGACAAAACCTTGGAAAAAAAGATGGTAGAAAGAAGGAAGGCAAGACGTAAGGCAAGAATAGGTCAAAAATACTATCAAAAATACTATCAAAAATACTATCAATAATACTATCAATAATACTATCAAAAATACTATCAAAAATACTATCAAAAACTTCAAAAACAGTGACATAACTTCCAAAGAAGGAGACACATGTGTGGTAGGACAAAAGAAGTCTCGATGAAGAGGAACAATGTTCTGGACAACAGCCTCTAACCATCAAACACTGATGGGCAGTAAGGCGTTACGGTAATCCGATTACTTTTTTCAAGTAACGAGTAAAGTAAGGGATTACAATTGCAAACACAGTAATTAGATTACTGTTACTTCCCAATAAGCAGGCTGCGTTACTGCGGTACTAACCGTGAGACCGTCTCGTGAGTGACGATGACGTCAGCGTAAACACCGACACGTGTAGCGTGGAACAAGAGACGACGTGCAGCGGGAGAGGACAGGATCACGCAGCGTTTAATGCTCGGGAGTACCGACATCACTCTGAGTTTGACTCGGTTAAAGGTGTCCGCTGTCCGCTCTTTATCTACAGCGGGAAGTTCAAATCTGAGCCAGCAGCTAGCCCGCTGGCACAGGAACGTTAAACTCTCTGAAAAAACCCTGAACCCCCGACTGACATGACCGCTGGGGGGTACATCCAGTTCCACCGGGCCAACCTCCGACCCCCCCCCCCCCCCCTCTCCTGCTAAACAGGTGAAATACTTTAGTGGTGCTGAAGAAGCTCGTCTGGCTCAAAGCTCTCTTGGTTTATAGCGGATTCAGGTCGCGCATCATGTTTTTGAAAGTAACTTAGTAAAGTAACTAGTAAAGTAACTAATTACTTTTGAAAATAAGTAATCAGTGAAGTCACTGGATTACTTTCTTGGAGAAGTAATCAGTAACTAATTACTATTTCCAAGTAACTTGACCAACACTGACATGTTGTTACAGTTTTTCTCGATTGTTTACAGACAAATACTGAAATACTGGTACTTTAGACACAACGACTCATACTCATACTACTCATTCTGTTCTTTCTACTTCTTGTTTTTTATTTTTATTTTTTTTTCCAGTTTTTTTTTTCGACATTTTTGACGCCTTTTACCGGCAGTTTATGCGTTTTTTTTCAATGCTTTAGGCACTTTTTGCGGTTTTGACGTTTTACTCAATGTTTTGCCACTTTTTACGGTGTTTTTGTCACTTTCTGATGTTTTTGTCACTTTATCAGACAATTTTGACACTGTTTTTCGGCCTTTTCAGCCTTTTCCAACTTCTTTGGTGCTTTTTTCAACGTATTTGTCACTAGCTGAGGAACTTCTTTGTCGAACTTTTTGGGGGTTCATGAGGCCCAGAATGTACGTGAGAAGACTCCAGTATATGAGACAGACAATAATACAGTCACAATATTAGACTTTTTCTCTTAAATAAACACGTCAATAATCTCTACTCTACTTGATGTGATTCTCATGTTCCAGTGTGGCCTTCTGGGAAACGGAGTTTGACACCCCTGATGTACATTGTTTTTGTGGGAAAAATAAAATATTTGTTACCGTGTATTTGTGTGTTATAGTATAAAAACAATATTCTCAAATATTTTACAACACACTTATGTATGTATGTATATATGTATGTATGTACTGTCTGTAGTGAGTGTAACACTGAATAAAAAGGCCTGAGTCATTATGATGAATGGAGAAGTGTTTTCCATTAATCGTAGTGTTCAGCTGGTTCTTAGAAATGTTTATTCATATGACGTCTGTGTGTGTCATTTGTAAACAAAATACCATTATGAGAAGAAATAATATTGTTTTGAATGTAAAGTTTGATTGTGCAGGAGAGTTGAGGGCTTTTGCCCGTTGTGTGTGTGTGTGTTTAGATTTGTGTGTAGAGTTCTGAGAGTATGAGGCACGCTTTGAGAAAATGGGTGGAAACAATGGAGAAAAACTGTAAATATCTCCCGTACCCCTGCAGTCCTCCAGAGTCCCCCTAGGGGGACACGTACCCCCATTTGAGAACCAGTGCCTTAGAGAGTCTCACCAATGCCTTGGCAGTGGTAGCTGCTGCTGGGGGGGTTGAGCTGCTTGTCGGCTGGAGAACAACTCAGAGTCGTGTAAGCAAGAGAACAGTTCTCAGGAGGATGACTAGATATGGAGTCAGACATCTTCACAGGTGAAGAACTCAGGCGAGTGAGTTCAGATTTTAAAGCAGGTATGACGACTGTGACTGCACATCTTAATTCTCTCATCAGGTATGTTTTAGTATACTTGTTGCTTTACACATTCCACATTGTTTCCATGATCAGGGATTTTATGGAAATGGATAAACACACATGTATGAATTGGAATTGTAGCTTAGATGACCAATAAGGTGTGACAATAACAAGCCCTGAATTTATTTACGCTACGCACATGGATAATAGCCTAACAATTGTCCATAATTTTCCATATTCTGTGTGATGTATTTGATCTGTTATAATTTTCTGTAAAATTGATCATGGACAATTATTCAGTTACATGCATGTATTTCTTACATATGTCCTCCATATGTTATTTATAATAAACTGTCATATGTTAGAACAGATTGAACATGTTATCCATTCATATGTCCAGCAGACCAGGTCCTCAGACCAGGTCCTCAGACCAGGTCCTCAGACCAGGTCCTCAGACCAGGTCCTCAGACCAGGTCCTCTCTCCCTGTGGAACACAGACCATAAACCACAAACTGAGTCAGTAAGAACTCTCATTTATTTGGATCATGTTTACATCTTTATTGAGGCACGCCTCATAATGACATGCCGTTCATGACATTATTATACAGGAGCAGTGAGAATATATATGAAATGAAACTAAATGAAATCCGATGTTACCATTACACATACGTGTATATATATATATATATATATATATATATATATATATATATATATATATATATATATATATATATATATATATATAAAGGTTAGGGGGAGGGGGGGAATGTATGTATAATTTATTTATTCCCTACTTACTGTCAACCTTGTTACTGCGTCTGTAATCAGTCCACCAACGTGCTGCCGTGAGGGACTGACCACCGACAGATACATCAACACACTGTCACACCCTCCACACGTAAAATACAACCAGTACTGCAGTTACCAAATGTAAAGTTACTTTGTGAGTCGATATAAGAGCGTTAGAGTGGCGGTCAACAGAACGTGTTCACCTTTGTGCCTCTTCACAGCTGGAGAATTGTTATACATGGAGGCACTGATGGATTCAGTGTTATGTACCCACAGTTCTCCGGGGTTTCCTCACAGCTGGCGCCCAACATGGTTTACCCACCGCGGTAGAAGTGACAAGGGAGGAGGACATGTTGAGGGGCCAGGTACATGCTGGAGCATCCAGAGGGGGGGGCAGGTACATGCTGGAGCATCCAGAGGGGGGGCAGGTACATGCTGGAGCATCCAGAGGGGGGGCAGGTACATGCTGGAGCATCCAGAGGGGGGGGCAGGTACATGCTGGAGCATCCAGATGGGGGGCAGGTACATGCTGGAGCATCCAGAGGGGGGCAGGTACATGCTGGAGCATCCAGAGGGGGGGCAGGTACATGCTGGAGCATCCAGAGGGGGGGCAGGTTAGAAGTTTCTAATGTCATATCAGTTGTTTTTTACTTGTAATTTTCTCTAAACATTACAATTCAAATTATACATATAGCATTTTTTCTAATATCTCAAGGATGTACTTCCCAACAGCCAACATTATACAATCAAGAATAAAACAATCAATAGTTTTTTAGCTAGGATCAAGACACTTCTTTGTGCCAAGCCCCCACCCCAATAACTTCTGTCTGTCTAATAATCCATCTAAATCAGAAAGAAGAAGCGACATCACTGGGAAGCCAACTGGAAGGCTGTGGCTGATCAGGATCTGCATATGATCTGTCTGCACGTTGTGTTCCTGCCAAGGCTGAACTGACATCTCCAGCAGTTCATCAGAATGTGGGACAGGAGCCCACATCAGTTATGGGTGGCTGGTCTGCTTTTGGGGCCGCATGAAAATCTTGAGCAGGTAAAACATGTTTCCTTGTGCAACACAGGATCATTTCTAAACATGCCTACTTCATTTTATAACGTGGTTCATATTTTAGCAGATCGGCCCTACACACTGGGGCATGGACTGGGATGGACCTGTTGCAGCACCAGACTCAGAGGCTTTGGCTGAGGCTCCACCAGCTCCCGTGGATTTGCAGCAGACAATTGAGGGGCATTGAAGTGTCAGTATTGACCCCTTCATGACAAGTGACGTCTTTGGTGTGGACATCTACCTCCAAGCGTTGGCAGTGGCACAAACTGTAATGGTCACACAGACATAAACAGGCAGATACTAAAATCTGCTCCGTCTGTGGTCAACACGGAGGAAATGGAGTTACTGCATCCCGTACTCAATGTGTGTGCAACTGTACTAACAGAGTGAAAATTGTGAATTTCTCCTCGCAGGATAAATAAAGGCATTCTTCTTTGCCTGCAGCAGCAGGGGGAGCCTGGCGTCGTCGTTGCTCTGTTGGTACGTCATACGCTTCGTTGATCTGATTGGTTGATTTGGTCCGTCTATCACCAACATAGCTGGTGATAGACGGATGGTTTATCCAATCAGATAACCGGTATTTTCGCCCCTTCCCAAACGTTCTCCAACAGAAAGTTCCCAGATGGATATGCTGAGCAGATGAGAAGAAATCCATCTGGCGGAGTCAGGTTACGTTTCAATGTGTTCACTTGATGACTAGTTTTCTCCTACATGGGTACAACATATGTAAGTGATTTATGGATATATATTTTTTATCACATCCAAATTTCAAATATTTGTGCTACTCTATAACTTATCTATGTAAACCAAGTCAACTGCAGAAGTACCCATGGTTAGGAGCCACTGCTCTATACCGCCCTGGCTTCCTCTGGATCTGATTACTGTCAACATAGTCTGTAGCCGTGACTTTCCACTTCCGGGACCGGATGCATGTATTTGCGCTGATGTCGGTATAGTCCCCTTCCTGTTTCTCTGTGTTGGCGTTCTAACCTCCGGCTGATTTGTGAGGACTCTGGTTAACTGCTCCTCAGATCTCTGCAGGGTAAATCCAGACAGCTAGCTAGACTATCTGTCCAATTGGAGTTTCCTGTTGCACAAGTATTTTACAGCTTAGTCTCGCCTCGCCAGACCGTCCTCCAAAGCATTTTACAGCGGCTCACTGCGGAGCTTAGCACCGCCCAAGATGATTCTGATTGGTTCAAAGAAAAGCCAATAAACCAGAGCACGTTGTTCTCCCATCCAGGAATGCTGTGTGGACTAGACAGACCCTCCTCCACAGTGATGTGAAGGAGGGTCTGGCAAAGCGAGTCTACTGTCAACATTAAATATCTACATTAACAGTATGTATTGCATGATTAAAATATGTTGTGTATATACATATGAATATGTGTGTATGTATTGGTATTTGCCTCTCCGGGAACCATCACCTTATCGTGGTGGAGAGGTTTGGGTGTCCCTATGAACCTGAGGGCTGTGTTGTCTGGAGCTTTGTGCTCCTGGTAGGGTCTCCCATGGCAAAGTGGTCTCAGGTGAGGGGCCAGACGAAGAATGGTTCAAAAAACCCTATGGAAGAACAAGGAAGGGATAAAGAGACCCTGCCCGGAGGAAGCCCGGGGCCCTTGTCTGGAGCCAGGCCCAGAGGGAGGGCTCGTCAGCGAGTGTCTGGTGGCCGGGTCTGCCACGGAGCCCGGCCGGGCACAGCCCGAAAAAGCTACGTGGCACCTATCTCTCCAGCCCATGGGCCCACCACCTGTGGGAGGAACCGCTGGGGTCGGGTGCGCTGCCACACGGGTGGCGGTGAAGGTCAGGGGCCTCGACGGACCAGACCTGGGCAGCAGAGGCTGGCTCTGGGGACGTGGAATGTCACCTCGCAGTGGGGGAAGGAGCCGGAACTTGTGCGTGAGGTGGAACGCTACCAGTTGGATCTGGTGGGGCTTACCTCTACACACAGTCTCGGTTCTGGAACCGTACTCCTGGAGAGGGGTTGGACTCTTTTCTTCTCTGGAGTTGCCCAGGGTGTGAGGCACCAGGCGGGTGTGGGGATACTCACAAGTCCCCGGCTGAGCCCCGCAACGTTGGAGTTTACCCCGGTGGACGAGAGGGTCGCCTCCCTACGCCTGCGGGTTGTTGGGGGGAAAACCCTGACTGTTGTTTGTGCATATGCACCAAACAAGAGTTCAGAGTATTCAGCCTTCTTGGAGACCTTGAATGGAGTCCTGTATGGGGCTCCGGAGGGGGACTCCATAGTTCTGCTGGGGGACTTCAACGCACATGTGGGCAATGACGGAGGCACATGGAGAGGCGTGATTGGGAGGAACGGCCTCCCTGATCTAAACCAGAGTGGTTGTCTGTTATTGGACTTCTGTGCTAGTCATGGATTGTCTATAACAAACACCATGTTCGAACATAGGGATGCTCATAAGTGTACTTGGTACCAGAGCACCTTAGGCCGAAGGTCAATGATCGATTTTATAATCGTTTCATCTAATCTGAGGCCGTATGTTTTGGACACTCGGGTGAAGAGAGGGGCGGACCTGTCAACTGATCACCATCTGGTGGTGAGTTGGGTCAGGGGGTGGGGGAAGACTCTGGACAGACCTGGTAAGCCCAAACGGGTGGTGCGGGTAAATTGGGAACGTCTGGAGGAAGCTCCTGTATGACAGACCTTCAACTCACACCTCCGGCGGAGCTTTTCGTGCATCCCTGTGGAGGCTGGGGGCATTGAACCTGAGTGGACAATGTTCAAAGTTTCCATTGCTGAAGCTGCGGCAGGGAGCTGTGGTCTTAGGGTCTTAGGTGCCTCAAGGGGCGGTAACCCTCAAACACCGTGGTGGACACCGGTGGTCAGGGAAGCCGTCCGACTGAAGAAGGAATCTTTCCGGGATATGTTATCCCAGAGGACTCCGGAGGCAGTTGCAAGGTACCGACGGGCCCGAAGGACTGCAGCCTCTGCCGTGAAAGAGGCAAAGCAGCGGGTGTGGGAGAAGTTCGGAGAAGACATGGAGAAGGACTTTCGGTCGGCACCAAGGCGCTTCTGGAAAACCGTCCGCCACCTCAGAAGGGGGAAGCGGGGAACCATCCAAGCTGTGTACAGTAAGGATGGGACGTTGTTGACCTCAACTGAGGAGGTAATAGGGCGGTGGAAGGAGCACTTTGAGGAACTCCTAAATCCAGCTGATGCGCCCTCTTTGTTAGAGGCAGAGCTGGAGGATGACGGGGGATTGTCGTCAATTTCCCTGGTGGAGGTCACTGAGGTAGTCAAACAACTCCACAGTGACAAAGCCCCAGGGATTGATGAGATCCGTCCAGAAATGCTGAAAGCTCTGGGTGTGGAGGGGCTGTCTTGGTTGACACGCCTACTCAACATTGCGTGGAAGTCTGGGACAGTGCCAAAGGAGTGGCAGACCAGGGTGGTGGTTCCCCTCTTCAAAAAGGGGGACCAGAGGGTGTGTACCAATTACAGGGGTATCACACTTCTTAGCCTCCCTGGTAAAGTCTACTCCAAGGTGCTGGAAAGGAGGGTTCGGCCGATAGTCAAACCTCAGGTTGAAGAGGAACAATGCGGATTCCGTCCTGGGCGTGGAACAACGGATCAGCTCTTTACTCTAGCAAGGATCCTGGAGGGAGCCTGGGAGTATGCCCATCCAGTCTACATGTGTTTTGTGGATCTGGAGAAGGCATATGACCGGGTCCCCCGGGAGACTTTGTGGGAGGTGCTGCGGGAGTATGGGGTGAGGGGGTCCCTTCTCAGGGCCATCCAATCTCTGTATGACCAAAGCAAGAGCTGTGTCCGGGTTCTCGGCAGTAAGTCAGACACGTTCCAGGTGAGGGTTGGCCTCCGCCAGGGCTGTGCTTTGTCACCAATCCTGTTCGTAGTATTTATGGATAGGATATCGAGGTGTAGTCGTGGTAGGGAGGGGTTGCAGTTCGGTGGGCTGGGGATCTCATTGCTGCTCTTTGCAGATGATGTGGTCCTGATGGCATCATCGGCCTGTGACCTTCAGCACTCACTGGATCGGTTTGCAGCCGAGTGTGAAGCGGCTGGGATGAGGATCAGCACCTCTAAATCTGAGGCCATGGTTCTCAGCAGGAAACCGATGGAGTGCCTTCTCCAGGTAGGGAATGAGTCCTTACCCAAAGTGAAGGAGTTTAAGTACCTTGGGGTCTTGTTTGCGAGTGAGGGGACAATGGAGCTGGAGATTGGTCGGAGATTCGGCGCAGCGTGGGCGGTATTACATTCAGTTTATTGCACCGTTGTGACGAAAAGAGAGCTGAGCCAGAAGGCAAAGCTCTCGATCTACCGGTCAGTTTTCGTTCCTACCCTCACCTATGGTCATGAAGGTTCGGTCATGACCGAAAGAACGAGTTCCAGGGTACAAGCGGCCGAAATGGGTTTCCTCAGGAGGGTGGCTGGCATCTCCCTTAGAGATAGGGTGAGAAACTCAGTCATCCGTGAGGAGCTCGGAGTAGAGCCGCTGCTCCTTCACGTCGAAAGGAGCCAGTTGAGGTGGTTCGGGCATCTGGTAAGGATGCCCCCTGGGCGCCTCCCTAGGGAGGTGTTCCAGGCACGTCCAGCTGGGAGGAGGCCTCAGGGAAGACCCAGGACTAGGTGGAGGGATTACATCTCCAGCCCTACTGAGATGCTTATTTTTGTCCATGCTTATGATTTTTCCATCCATTCAGGGCAAGTGCACTTCTCAGAGAGCTGACCCAGATTCAAGATTCAAGATGTTTATTGTCATATGCACACAGTTTACACCAGGCAATGAAATTCTTAAATTGCAAAGTTTCCAAAACTCAAAGTATAAAAACACAAAATATAAAATATACACAATATACACACAATATACTTAAAAATATACTTCCAAGATGCATGTGTAAAGTTTGCATTCAGCAGAAGCACTGAATGGCATAAGAGATAGAATATAGACATTGGAAAGTGCAATTATTCACAATATAGTGCAAATAGTGATTATAGTGCAAATATACTGAGTTGTCATGAGACCGAGTCATTCAACAGCCTGATGGCCTGTGGAAAAAAAGGGTAGCAGTGTGAACAGTGTATGCTGGGGGAGTGTAGTGTCTTTGGTGATGTTGTGTGCCCTCTTTGTGTCCCGGGTTTTGTAAATGCCCTGAAGTGATGGGAAGGCTGTTCCACAGATGTGCAGTTTTAATCACACGTTGGAGAGCTTTCCTTTCCTGTACTGTGCAGTTTCCAAACCACACTGTGATGGAGTTGGTCAGATTCTTAATCCGACTGCAGGACTGACTGTTGGACCGACGGATGGACTGACAGACAGACAGACCACCTCCTGGACCAAGTGCTGGAACAACTCCTCAACCAGTTAGGGAACTGACTGCTGGACTGACTCATGGACCGACTCAAGGACCAAGTAGTGGACTGACTGCAGGACTGACTACTGGACCAAGTAGTGGACTGACTGCTGGACTGACTCATGGACCGACTCAAGGACCAAGTAGTGGACTGACTGCAGGACCTTCCAGTACGATGCCAACAGCGCCAATCCGGGTCTTCCCTCCCTCCCTGGGACAATTATCTGTCAACCATCTGAGAAGGCTCTTCCAGCCTTATTCCAAAAAATCAAGAGCTGCTAAAACTGTAAGTCAGCCATGGGAGTTTTTCTGCTGTGCAATGGTGGAAACAAACGAAGTGCCAAGCCTGGAAGAGACATTGTGCCTCCAGGCAAGTGGGCTCGGTGGCAAAAAAAATTGTTTTTGTGATGTGCATCAGCCCAGTTTGTTTTGGGGAGCTTGCTCCCCGGAGTCTTTCTGTTTCTTTTTACCCAGGATGAAATCCTAGGATTAGGATGGCACCAAAATCATGGTTCCAGCTGTTGCCGTGGTTCTGCTGAAATACCCTGCTATGCCGTGCTGCTCCCTGCACTACTACAACCACTATTTCTAGTCACTGTTTATTATCTATACTGTGATGCACCCCAACGGCACGTCAGACACCTCCTACCAAGAGCCTGGGTCTGTCCCAGGTTTCTTCATAAAAGGGAGTTTTTCCTCACCACTGTTGCACTAGTGCTTGCTCTTGGGGGATTTGTTGGGTCTTTGTAAATCATAGAGTGTGGTCTAGACCTACTCTATCTGTAAAGTGTCTTGAGATAACTCCTGTTATGATTTGATACTATAAATACAATTGAATTGAATTGAATGTGTTGCCACACTGGAGGGGGCGTTCCCTGCACTACAGCAGTCAGGAGGGTTCAAGATTATGTGGTGCTCCCGGGGTAAACAAGTCCTGTACCTGCCAATGCCACCAGGGCGATACAAGTCCTGGACCTGCCAATGCCACCAGGGGGATACAAGTCCTGGACCTGCCAATGCCACCAGGGGATACAAGTCCTGGACCTGCCAATGCCACCAGGGGGATACCAGTCCTGGACCTGCCAATGCCACCAGGGGGATACAAGTCCTGGACCTGCCAATGCCACCAGGGGGATACGAGTCCTGGACCTGCCAATGCCACCAGGTGGATACGAGTCCTGGACCTGCCAATGCCACCAGGGGGGTACACACCAAGTTATCTGAACTATTGAAGTGCTCTAAATAAGGCTGTTGCATACGTGGTTCCGCTGCAGTGTGATCTCACCCTGAATGTGGATGTGCAACAGGTAAGACATATCTTTAGGTCTTAACTTTCATTGCTGTGTATTATTTTGTGTATGTCCCCCTTTACATGTAAATTACATTTTAGGATGAAAATATTGAGGAGTTAAAACAAAGATGCAACAGGTGCAACCAGGTTGTGCGTTTGCATCTTCTGGAAAGCCAAACCTGCAGCACCAGGTACGCCACTGTGTGTGTCGAGTTATTTCTCTAAACAAAACCATGGATATTGTGTTTTCTAAATGTAGTCAACGTTGGGACAGAAAAGATTAAGACCTATGTCATACTGTACTCCTTGATGTACCTGTTTAAGTGATGTTGAAGTCATTTGAGATGCTGTTGTAATAAATAAATCTTCTGTCCACAATAAGGCTCTGTAGGACCTTTAAAAGCCCTGATGCTGACCTTTGGACTAAAAGCAAACATGACTTTATGTATCTGATGTAAAAATGACTTTTCAAACAACTGGGTTCAAAAGTATTTTTAGTTGAAATTACTAGTAATTAATGATCTTTATTTTTAGTATGTTGATCACCAGATGGCTCTGTCCTAAACTAGGAAGAAGTAAATGTTTAGTTTTAATGTAACTAAGTAGGTAACATAAATTGACAAATTGATGTTGATTTCTCTCTTGGACACTAGCGTCCCCATAACGCTGCCAGGCTCCAGCGATGCGTGAGTTCAAATGTGTAAGATAAGATAAATTACAGCCACAGTGTTTAGAGTATGAAGAAGGCAGCACACTAAGAACAAAGAGTCCAAACTAATACAATTATAAAACACATTCAGCTTAAATAATGCTCTACAGTCTTGTCATTAAGGTTATGTTGGCCCTACTATACATACTTCAAACATGTAATGGAAGTGTTAAGGGTGGTGTTTCATAATTGTTCTTATTTGTGACATGATATCCACAGCGGCCAAGGTCAAAGTGGGACAATGCTCTCCAACTTGAAACCTTCTTAAACTGTAATATATTTTGCAGAGTCACCTGACTGCTTCCCTGCTCGTTTGTTAATAGTTTTGTGTCTTAAAGTACTCATCATCCTACAGCTGGCAGCAACACCTGCTCACTGAGGATGTGCCTGATGTTGACCCAGCAAAATGTTTTCAACTGCCGTCAAGGTGAACCACCATTTCAGTTTTTAAATAAATGCTATCATGTAAATGGTCATAAACCATGTGAAGTGATTTCTTAGGGCCTCTAATAGATTATTATTTCTAGAATGTGGTTGAAAAGTTAATTAATGACCTAGATGTCATGGTTGTATGTTCTGTTTCCTGTTTTATTTTGAAGTCTGTCTTTTCTCCCTGGTCTTGTCTGGTTTTACTTCCTGCCTTGTGTTTTACTGCCTTTTTTGATTGTTCTGCCAGCCCTGATGTGTTTCACCTGTTCCCCAGCCCCTTGTTACTGCATTACTCTGTGTATTTAGTCTCTGGGGATTCAGAATTATATTTCCCTGCACCTGGAGCCGATTCTATTCCCATTGGCCCGTCATTGGCATGATGATGCGTTGGGCGCATCTCATTGGCTTTCTTCATAGCCTCAGATGTGATGGTCACACCTCTAGCATGCACATTGGGGGGTTTCTCCGGGTCACAGATCAAAGACTATCCTGTATTCTAATCTAGTCTCAGCACAGCAGGGTGTTTGCTTCCTGCTGTGGGACAACAGTTTATTTCCATATGTTAAGTGTGTGGTTTTGATCTAGGCGGTATCCACACGGAAACGTATTTCAATGCAAACGCACATCTTTTGCATCGTTTGGGCCGACTGTCCACATGAATCCTGTAAACGCACTGCCTGTAAACGCACTTTTTTGAAACCTGGTCCCAGGGTGAATAAAAAAAAAGCCGGCTCACGTTTGGCTTCATATGGACGGCGAAACCGCATACGTGCGTATCGATGATGTCACCCCCACACACCTCGGACTCAAAGCTCCGCCTTCAACCCAGCTGACAGCGCTAGCAGGGACGCAACGCTGCTAGCTCGCTAATCTGTCTGCTTATCAACTCCTTGAACGGATTATAGTAACTTTTAGCACCGCTTATTGTAGAAAGGCTACCGCAAGAAAAACGTGTAGCTAGATTATCAAAAAGACATCGGATCATTGATGTTTGTGTGACTGCCGATGTTGATGTTAGCTAGCGTTAGCGCGCTAGCTAGCGCTAGCTAGCGCGCTAACGCTAGCTCTGCTAGCTGCAATCATGTCCGATAGAATGTAAACAAAGTTTACATTCTTTTTCTAGGTGGCCTTTATATAACGAGCAGTGGTGTAAGTTATTAAAGTCTAGTCCATGGATGTGTTAAGCTAAGAGAACTAGCTAACAGTCATGTTATGAACTTTTATATACTGTCTATGGTTATGAAAGGAAGTCACTGAAGGCTGCTCTTCTTCGTTCCGTTAGTTTCTGTAGCAATAACAGCGCCGCCTACAGGCCTGGCATATGAAGTACCGTGTTGAGTCATTTATAAATGGATTCATTTGTACGTGAATTTTCTTGAACCGAATCCAGGGAAGACGGATGCGTTTTCATCCTAACGTCTTCGTCTGGATGGGGCCCTAATCTACCTGGGAGAATAGAAACTAAAGGGTCTGCTCTGACCTCAACCAGGCTGCCATGTGTACTGAATGCATCTGAATCAAAGGTACGTTGTTTAAACTTTTTAAAACCTAACAGGTCCTTTGTGACTTGTGGATCATTTGGTTCTGTGTTTGTTCTGAGTGCAGCATGTGTTGCTGTACTGTGGTGTCTACCATCTACCAACCAGATAGTGTTGTGGGCGGGACATGAAGTGAGACTCAGTGGTGAGTGTTGATTGGCTGTTACTCATCTAAAATCTACCAACCAGATAGTGTTGTGGGCGGGACAGGAAGTGAGACTCAGTGGTGAGTGTTGATTGGCTGTTACTGGTCTAACATCTACCAACCAGATAGTGTTGTGGGCGGGACAGGAAGTGAGACTCAGTGGTGAGTGAGACGGGAGCAGACGGAGAGACTCAGAGCTGAGAAAAAGTAGAACACCTTTTATTTCATTAACTTTATCATAAAACACAGATACAGATCATCTGCTAACTGCCAAATATGGGACCGAGCCTTTCTAATATGGGGCCGAGCCTTTCTAATATGGGACCGAGCCTTTTTAATATGGGGCCGAGCCTTTCTAATATGGGGCCGAGCCTTTCTAATATGGGACCGAGCCTTTCTAATATGGGACCGAGCCTTTCTAATATGGGACTGAGCCTTTCTAATATGGGACCTAGCCTTTCTAATATGGGACCGAGCCTTTCTAATATGGGACCGAGCCTTTCCAGCTGCTGCCTTCACATATCAGATGGTCTCCCTCCATTTCTGTTTTTATATCTGGATAAAGACCCATTATAACTCTCTAATCTCTCAGTCTGGTCTGGTCTGGTCTCAATGTCATCATTCTGGGTTTATGAACTGCTGCTTGTTGTTGACGTTGGATCTTCTTTTTGGGTTTTAATATTTACATTTTAATGTTCTTTTATTCAGCTCTTTGGTCAGATTAATGTGTGTTTAAATGTGATCTAGAAATAAACTTTACTGACTGAAAGTTAACATGAGAAACATTTTACAGACCCAGAGATATGTTGCTTATAATAATTAATCAGAAATCACAATCAGAACAGTTTTATTGATTATTAATAATGTTTATTATACAGATGATAGATTATAGATATAGACCAAGATATAACAACAAGTTTATAACACCGACAACACTGCAAGATACAACTATTATAAATGCATTAAAGACAATTCATATTTCTTCATATATAATATACAACATCACATAATCTTTAGATTTACAATAAAACATCTGGAACACACACACACACACACACACACACACACACACACAAACACACACACACACACACACACACACACACACACACACACACACACACACACACATGCAAACACATCAACATTAACAAAAGATCAACTAACTTAATATGTATACAGTATATATATATATATATATATATATATATATATATATATATATATATATATATATACACAATATACTAATCCAGACGACAAGGGAACATCTGCATCCTGTCAGGATCAAATGTTCACTTCTAACATTCAGAACTTATTTTACAGTTTTTTACAATCACTTTGCTACTAATTTCAGAACCTTGACGTCATTTTTCAAAACTCTAGACACAAACCTCACAACCAATGATCAAAATACACATTTTTCAAAACTCTAACACTTTTTTCAATTGCTTGGATACAATCCACATAAACCAAAGATCAGCTGTTCATTTAACAAAGATCAGCTGTTCAATATGACACAACTCAACATCAAAGTACTACTACTTCAAAAAGCAGTTTACACATTACATTTCAGATGATTGTTTATTCAATTCATTACAATGATCTAACTATCAATCAATACAACTACTCAAAATGATAAGTAACTGTTGCATTACTCTTAATGCATAGCTGTATGGAAACAGATAAACAATATTCCATGTTTAGATCATGAAAGTTTCAAGATAACGAGATTCATTGTCACCAATTAGTGTGGAGCATGAACCAATCAGACTACAGTATCTATGGATGTAATATTTCATCATCAGTCTTTACTGTTTATCAGACACTGTTTCTATGGTCCCATGTACTACCTTTACTGTAATGTACTAATGTTTACCAGACACTGTTTCTATGGTCCCATGTACTACCTTTGAGAGTATCTACAGTATTGACAGTACTGCACTGTATGCATGCAGGCCCTTGGAATTATTTGTCCAATTCTGCCAACTCGTTACTGATGATTGAGATATATACTTTATATAATAAAGTATAGTATAAAGTACTGTATATATATATATATATATATATATATATATATATATATATATATATATATATACAGATACATCTTACCACATTGTTCACCATGCCCGAAGGTTTTTTCCAAGATGTTTGTCTAATTGTGATGTAGATGAGAACCTGCAGCCAAATCTACAAGACAGAGTTGATGAATATGTAGAAGTACAGTAATCACTTCTTTGTTTTGCTTATTACAGTACAAGCAAGTTGAGGAATACTGCATTTGATGTTTTACAGTACTACTGTCTTTTCTTTTCTATTTCCTAGCTAATTATTTTGCTTTGATTCTAATAAACATATGTTGTGATCGTACTGTATTGTTTTTCATCAATACATTTCAGGTTTTGTTCAATGATTCTACTGTGTCTGTAGTATTCTCTCTACTACTGCAGTACTTTTACAGGGATGTATTTACATCTAGTACCATAATGAAACATGTATCACCTATTTTGTACTACAATATTGAATGATTGTACTAACGATGACCCAGTGAACTATGGGTAGCTTGTGTGTGGCTGATCCAAAGAAACGTTTCAATGGTATTTCACAATATATTAGTTTTTTGAACCAATGATTGTGCAAGATTTATTTAAAGATATGAATGTACAATACAATGTTCTGAACATTAGACAGTCTGTGTTACAAGTGATGATCGTTTTGAGTTTTGTGTCTAGAGTTTTGAAAAATGACGTCAAGGTTCTGAAATTAGTAGCAAAGTGATTGTAAAAAACTGTATATTATAATAATAATAATTATTGGGTATTTAAGTCTTATTTCTCATCATTTCTGTCTTTTGTGTTGTAGTCTAACTGTTTTCTCTGCATGAATGTGTCCCGTCCCTTGTGTTAAAGCCAGTGTACACCAGGCTGTATTAAAGCCGATGATGAATTGATCATATGTGCATATTAAAGCTGCGCTCCTCTCCGTGTCCTCAGGTTCACAGCGACTACAGCAGCACAGAGCATCAGCAGCAGGACACTGAGACCTGAGCATCGCACTTTGAAGAAGGTGGAGTAGATCCCAAAGGGCTCAAAGTACACTAACACAGTTCTCTCTGTTGACACACACTGATAATCATAATCAATAACGGCCCCCCAGTACTCCCCTGCGTCTCCCACTGACATATCAGAGATAACCAGGATACCTTTATCAGAGTATCTCCTTACTCTGCTCATGCTCTCATCAGACGTCACACTAAAGATTCTTCCCTCTGTTCGGTGTAACTTCATAAACCAAACATGCCACTTATCCTCTCTCCAATCTCTGCATCTGAGAGTGACTTCTTCTCCCTCTGAGAAGAGGTCTACAGCAGGGGGGCCAAACTTGGGACACACAACCAGCCGATACTCTTGCTCTCTCATGGAGGCTGCACAGGAGTACACACCTGAGTGATTTAACATTAGAGATGAAAACACCAGCGAGTAGTTTGGGTCTACTGAAGGATCAGTCTGCTTTAGTAGTTCTGGGTCGGTGGAGCCTTTAAACCAACGTGGGGGCTGTTCATCAGTGGAGTCAGTGACAGCGCACGGCAACACAGCGCTCTCTCCCACTGAGCCGTAGATTATCTCATACTGTCCCAACCCTACAGTGTCACTGCTAACACACTGCTGTTGGTTCATCACCAGACAGTTGTAATCTGTAAAGTCTGTTGCTCTGATGTTGGAAACACGAAGATCTGATGTGTTTGTCACCACTTGGTATCTTCCTCTAACATTGTCCATCACTGATGTCGTCTTGTCCCCAAAAATTTTGCTCCATGTTTCTTGTTTATATCTAGAGTCCAGTTTGAGCCACTGGACATCCAGATTATCAGCTGCTCCCTCACATGGCAGGTCCACTGTTTCTCCAGGTCTCACTGCAATACCTCTCCAACTATATGTAGTACAAACAGTGATGGTGAAGTTGTTGTCATGCGTCACGTTGCCCTCAGTCCAACACTCCTCTCGGTACCGGCCGGAGTCTGAATGGGTCAGGTGGAGGATGGTGTAAGAAGAAGTTTCCACCGAGCTGACAAGTCGTTGTTTCAGGTCTTCAGGTACTGAGGACTTGTTGGACCGGAGGTCAGAGGTGTTCCACAGGACCAGCTTCTCCTCACCAACAGATCTGGAGATTAGGCAGGACTTGGTGTTCTTGGGGAGGTTGAAGGTGTAATTGGTCCTTACCGGTTGGATGATGACCCGTTCCTGTCCATGGATGTAGTTGATGAGAGCAAACAGCAGGAAGGAGAGCTCTGTGACTGCAGCCATTCTGCTCCGAGGTCGACACACACTGACACCACTCAGCTCATATATACGCTCTACACCAACCCTCATCACATCACCATGACAACCATCATCAGCAACTTCTCCTTTTAGTGTGTGTGTGTGTGTGTGTGTGTGTGTGTGTGTGTGTGTGTGTGTGTGTGTGTGTGTGTGTGTTTGAGTGTGTGTGTGTGTGTGTGTGTGAGAGTGTGTGTGTGTGAGTGTGTGTGTGAGAGTGTGTGTGTGTGAGAGTGTGTGTGTGAGAGTGTGTGTGTGAGAGTGTGTGTGTGTGAGTGTGTGTGTGTGTGTGTGTGTGTGTGTGTGTGTGTGTGTGTGTGTGTGTGTGTGTGTGTGTGTGTGTGTGTGTTCAGTCCCCTCTCTGTCTGGGCAGCTAGTGACGGGATGCTGCTACATCATGTTTTGCAGCCCAGTTTGTTATCATTAAAAACAAGCCAGCTGTTCGTGGAGCAAAAATACATAATTTGGTCCTTTGACCAACAGTCAGGCCGTCCGTGTGTTTCGTTACTCACGTTACTGTTGACGTCGGTGTAACGTTAAGGTTGGTAGCGGCAGACTCCTCATTAACGCCAGCTGTTCCGCTCACATCAACGCTAGCTTGAAGCTCATGAATCGTACTAGCTACCTCCTGATGGTTCTGGTTGGACTTGGACCTCTGTTGACGTGTCTGGCTCTGGCTCACGCGTTCTTTTAGTACCTTTCTGAAGCCAGGCGGCTAACATCACGACTCACAAACTAGACACTTATTTTTAGTTTCTAGGTTTTCAGCAGTGAAACATCTGTTACGGTCAGGCTGACGCTGACAGCTTTTTCAAACTAGCGTCCGTGGAGAAGCGAACTTCTGATTGGTTGGGCCGACTGCTTGTCTTTACGTGATTCGTCAAGATCTAAAATGTAAACACGTAGTGCCCTCTGGGTAGTGTAGTTTATGTAACGTTAGGGTCGTCTCTCTGGCACTGACTCTTTCTCTGTCAGTGGTAGAGTACCGGCTGCATGCGAGAAGTAGCGGTACGCAAGAAAAAGTGCAGGTACGCTTAAGAGTAAAAAACCCTTTGTCAGCCATTTTTGGCATCTCCCCTGACACTGACCTTCCTGTTGCCCTGGACTGCTCCTCTTGATTTTTTATTCATTTGGTTATCTTTTTCATTTGACATACTGACTTACTGTTTTGATAATGTTTTGTTCACCATGGCCTCTGTTGTATGTCATTTGGTGAGAAAATATAAAATAAAGTTGAAAAAACCCAGTGTGGTAGTGGTCATTGCTAAAGAGTTTTGTGTCGTCATTGAGGAAGTTGGTTACAAGTTCTCTGTGAGAAACATCTGAACTCGTCGTACTAAGAAAGATGGTTTAATCTTTTCCTTATAGTTTATACCATATATAGAGTTGATCACCAGACAGAGGAGCAGACAAGTCACACCAGGAGAGGAACTCACACTGCACTATGTGTCTCTGTTTCTATGTGTGTGTGTGTGTGTGTGTGTGTGTGTGTGTGTGTGTGAAATCTTGGTGTAATTATATATCACATCACTCCAGTTCTGAAGTCTTTACACTGGCTTCCTGTGCCTCAGAGAGTTGATTTCAAAATACTTTTGCTAGTTTATAAATCATTAAACGGTTTAGGTCCAAAATACATTTCTGACCTGCTAGTCAACTACGAACCCCCCAGACCTCTCAGGTGGTCTTGGTCAGGTCTGCAAGTAAACTACGAACCTCCCAGACCTCTCAGGTGGTCTGGGTCAGGTCTGCTAGTAAACTACGAACCCCCCAGACCTCTCAGGTGGTCTGGGACAGGTCTGCAAGTAAACTACGAACCTCCCAGACCTCTCAGGTGGTCTGGGTCAGGTCTGCTAGTAAACTACGAACCCCCCAGACCTCTCAGGTGGTCTGGGACAGGTCTGCTAGTAAACTACGAACCTATCAGACCTCTCAGGTGGTCTGAGCCAGGTCTGCTAGTAAACTACGAACCCCCCAGACCTCTCAGGTGGTCTGGGACAGGTCTGCTAGTAAACTATGAACCCCCCAGACCTCTCAGGTGGTCTGGGACAGGTCTGCTAGTAAACTATGAACCCCCCAGACCTCTCAGGTGGTCTGGGACAGGTCTGCTAGTAAACTATGAACCCCCCAGACCTCGGTCTGCTAGTAAACTACGAACCTATCAGACCTCTCAGGTGGTCTGAGCCAGGTCTGCTAGTAAACTACGAACCCTGTGCTAGTAAACTATGAACCACCCAGACCTCTCAGGTGGTCTGGGACAGGTCTGCTAGTAAACTACGAACCCCCCAGACCTTTCAGGTGGTCTGGGTCAGGTCTGCTAGTAAACTACAAACCCCCCAGACCTCTCAGGTGGTCTGGGACAGGTCTGCTAGTAAACTATGAATCCCCCAGACCTCTCAGGTGGTCTGGGACAGGTCTGCTAGTAAACTACGAACCTATCAGACCTCTCAGGTGGTCTGGGCCAGGTCTGCTAATAAACTACGAACCACCCAGACCTCTCAGGTGGTCTGGGACAGGTCTGCTAGTAAACTACGAACCCCCCAGACCTCTCAGGTGGTCTGGGACAGGTCTGCTAGTAAACTACGAACCTATCAGACCTCTCAGGTGGTCTGAGCCAGGTCTGCTAATAAACTACGAACCACCCAGACCTCTCAGGTGGTCTGGGACAGGTCTGCTAGTAAACTACGAACCCCCCAGACCTCTCAGGTGGTCTGGGACAGGTCTGCTAGTAAACTATGAACCCCCCAGACCTCTCAGGTGGTCTGGGACAGGTCTGCTAGTAAACTACAAACCCCCCAGACCTCTCAGGTGGTCTGGGACAGGTCTGCTAGTAAACTACGAACCTATCAGACCTCTCAGGTGGTCTGAGCCAGGTCTGCTAGTAAACTATGAACCACCCAGACCTCTCAGGTGGTCTGGGACAGGTCTGCTAGTAAACTACAAACTCCCCAGACCTCTCAGGTGGTCTGGGACAGGTCTGCTAGTAAACTATGAACCCCCCAGACCTCTCAGGTGGTCTGGGACAGGTCTGCTAGTAAACTACAAACCTATCAGACCTCTCAGGTGGTCTGGGCCAGGTCTGCTAGTAAACTACGAACCACCCAGACCTCTCAGGTGGTCTGGGACAGGTCTGCTAGTAAACTATGAACCCCCCAGACCTCTCAGGTGGTCTGGGACAGGTCTGCTAGTAAACTACGAACCACCCAGACCTCTCAGGTGGTCTGGGACAGGTCTGCTAGTAAACTACGAACCCCCCAGACCTTTCAGGTGGTCTGGGTCAGGTCTGCTAGTAAACTACAAACCCCCCAGACCTCTCAGGTGGTCTGGGACAGGTCTGCTAGTAGTTCTTTTAAATCAAGGCTAAAGACCTTTCTTTTGATGCTGCCTTTCCGTGATTCATTTATTGAACTGTGAATCTTATTCTTGTATTTTATCTCGTTTTAAATTTGTATTCATTCATATTTTAAATTTTGCTTGTTATATATATATATATAATATATATATATATATATATATATATATATATATATATATATATATATATATATATATATATATATATATATTGAGTTGCCTTGTGCTGAAAATGTGCTGTATAAATATAGTTGCCTTGCCTCCAGTTCACTGAGCATTTGAGAAAATACTTTCACTAGCTGTAGTCACGTTGTAATTGTACCTTATACTAATATATATATATATATATATATATATATATATATATATATGGGTGAGGCTATTTGCACCCCTGGTGCAATTAGAAATGAATGCTATTGGTACCCCGGTGCACACAGCAATGTGTTCTATTAATACCCCGTCGGATACAAATATCAACGTATGCTATTTGCACCCCTGTGCATTTACCTTGGCATATATATTTACACACAGTTATCCATACAACTCATGTATTACACCTTTTTGGAATATTACCGTTGCAGTGTCCAATATGGCTACCCTAACCATAACCAATCATTTGAGATGCTGCTGTAATAAATAAATCTTCTGTCCACAATAAGGCTCTGTAGGACCTTTAAAAGCCCTGATGCTGACCTTTGGACTAAAAGCAAACATGACTTTATGTATCTGATGTAAAAATGACTTTTCAAACAACTGGGTTCAAAAGTATTTTTAGTTGAAATTACTAGTAATTAATGATCTTTATTTTTAGTATGTTGATCACCAGATGGCTCTGTCCTAAACTAGGAAGAAGTAAATGTTTAGTTTTAATGTAACTAAGTAGGTAACATAAATTGACAAATTGATGTTGATTTCTCTCTTGGACACTAGCGTCCCCATAACGCTGCCAGGCTCCAGCGATGCGTGAGTTCAAATGTGTAAGATAAGATAAATTACAGCCACAGTGTTTAGAGTATGAAGAAGGCAGCACACTAAGAACAAAGAGTCCTAAATAAGCTTAAATAATGCTCTACAGTCTTGTCATTAAGGTTATGTTGGCCCTACTATACATACTTCAAACATGTAATGGAAGTGTTAAGGGTGGTGTTTCATAATTGTTCTTATTTGTGACATGATATCCACAGCGGCCAAGGTCAAAGTGGGACAATGCTCTCCAACTTGAAACCTTCTTAAACTGTAATATATTTTGCAGAGTCACCTGACTGCTTCCCTGCTCGTTTGTTAATAGTTTTGTGTCTTAAAGTACTCATCATCCTACAGCTGGCAGCAACACCTGCTCACTGAGGATGTGCCTGATGTTGACCCAGCAAAATGTTTTCAACTGCCGTCAAGGTGAACCACCATTTCAGTTTTTAAATAAATGCTATCATGTAAATGGTCATAAACCATGTGAAGTGATTTCTTAGGGCCTCTAATAGATTATTATTTCTAGAATGTGGTTGAAAAGTTAATTAATGACCTAGATGTCATGGTTGTATGTTCTGTTTCCTGTTTTATTTTGAAGTCTGTCTTTTCTCCCTGGTCTTGTCTGGTTTTACTTCCTGCCTTGTGTTTTACTGCCTTTTTTGATTGTTCTGCCAGCCCTGATGTGTTTCACCTGTTCCCCAGCCCCTTGTTACTGCATTTTAATGTTCTTTTATTCATCTCTTTGGTCAGATTAATGTGTTTAAATGTGATCTAGAAATCAACTTTACTGACTGAAAGTTAACATGAGAAACATTTTACAGACCCAGAGATATGTTGTTTATAATAATTAATCAGAAATCACAATCAGAACAGTTTTATTGATTATTAATAATGTTTATTATACAGATGATAGATTATAGATATAGACCAAGATATAATAACAAGTTTATAACACTGACAACACTGCAAGATACAACTATTATAAATGCATTAAAGACAATTAAATATAATATAAAACATCTGGAACACACACACATACACACACACACACACACACACACACACAGACACACACACACACACACACACACACACACACACACACACACACACACACACACACACACTCACACACACACACACACACACACACACACACACACACACACACACACACAACATCAACAAAAGATCAAGTAACTGAATATATATATACATATATATATATGTATATATATATATATATATATATATATATATATATATATATATATATATATATATATGTGTGTGTATATATATATAGAGAGAGAAGTTATTCAGAACTTATTTTATATTAATATTATTATTATTATTATTATTATTATTATTATTATTATTATAATAATTATTGGCTATTCATGACTTATTTCTCATCATTTCTGTTTGTTGTTTCTGTCTTTTGTGTTGTAGTCTAACTGTTTTCTCTGCATGAATGTGTCCCGTCCCTTGTGTTAAAGCCAGTGTACACCAGGCTGTATTAAAGCCGATGATGAAATGATGATATCTGCATATTAAAGCTGCGCTCCTCTCCGTGTCCTCAGGTTCACAGCGACTACAGCAGCACAGAGCATCAGCAGCAGGACACTGAGACCTGAGCATCGCACTTTGAAGAAGGTGGAGTAGATCCCAAAGGGCTCAAAGTACACTAACACACTTCTCTCTGTTGACAGACACTGAAAATCATAATCAATAACGGCCCCCCAGTACTCCCCTGCGTCTCCCACTGACATATCAGAGATAACCAGGATACCTTTATCAGAGTATCTCCTTACTCTGCTCATGCTCTCATCAGACGTTACACTAAAGATTCTTCCCTCTGTTCGGTGTAACTTCATAAACCAAACATGCCACTTATCCTCTCTCCAATCTCTGCATCTGAGAGTGACTTCTTCTCCCTCTGAGAAGAGCTCTACAGCAGGGGGGGCAGATTTGGGGCATACAACCAGTTGATAATGTTGCTCTCTCCTAGAGGCTTCACAGTCGTACCAACCTGAGTGATTTAACATTAGAGATGAAAACACCAGCGAGTAGTTTGGGTCTACTGAAGGATCAGTCTGGTTTAGTTGTCCTAGGTCAGTGGAGCCTTTAAACCAACGTGGGGGCTGTTCATCAGTGGAGTCAGTGATAGCGCACGGCAACACAGCGCTCTCTCCCACTGAGCCGTAGGTTACCTCATACTGTCCCAACCCTACAGTGTCACTGCTAACACACTGCTGTTGGTTCATCACCAGACAGTTGTACCGTGTAAAGTCTGTTGCTCTGATGTTGGAAACACGAAGAGCTGATGTCTTGGTCACCACTTGGTATCTTCCTCTAACATTGTCCATCACTGATGTCGTCTTGTCCCCAAAAACTCTGCTCCATGTTCCATAATCATATCTAGAGTCCAGTTTGAGCCACTGGACATCCAGATTATCAGCTGCTCCCCAACATGACAGGTCTACTGTTTCTCCAGGTCTCACTGCAATACCTCTCCGACCATATGTTGACCTACAAACAGTGATAGTGAAGTTGTTGTCATGCGTCACGTTGCCCTCAGTCCAACACTCCTCTCGGTACCGGCCGGAGTCTGAATGGGTCAGGTGGAGGATGGTGTAAGAAGAAGTTTTCACCGAGCTGACAAGTCGTTGTTTCAGGTGTTCAGGTACTGAGGGGTTGTTGGACCAGAGGTCAGAGGTGTTCCACAGGACGAGCTTCTCCTCACCAACAGATGTGGAGATTAGGCAGGAGTCGGTGTTCTCGGGGAGGTTGAAGGTGTACGACCATCCTTCCTCTCTGATGATGACCCGTTCTTGTCCATGGATGTAGTTGATGAGAGCAAACAGCAGGAAGGAGAGCTCTGTGACTGCAGCCATTCTGCTCCGAGGTCGACACACACTGACACCACTCAGCTCATATATACGCTCTACACCAACCTCATCACATCACCATGACAACCACTAGCGGCGCCAGGATTTTGATTGTAGGTGGGCCTCCAGAAAACTGGATGGGCCAGTTAAAATAAGCCAAAACTGCATTTGTGCTAGGCTGCTGAACACTGTCTCCTCCTATAACACATGCTATCATAAGTTACCTCTGCCTACAGCTGCCAATATTATTTTTCCCTCCAGAAAATGTGCATACAGACAGCCAGACATAGGCGCCGATACCGTGGGCGCTCGGAGCTCTAGCACCTACAGAAAATACTGAGCATCCACGTGTGCCAGACTGCCAGCAGGCCACATCCATTTAAAAGTAAACATTGCAGTTGTCATAGTCATAGTGTGATCGGTTATGTCGCTGTCAGTCCCAGCTGATCGCGGTTACGTGTCAGTTAAACTTTTCATCTCCAGTCCGCCCGTGAGCACCCACAGAGGAAAACATAATTCGGCGTCTATGCAGCCAGATACTAACGGTAACGTTAGCCTACTTGCCTTGCTGGTGTGAGGGGGGGCTACGGGAGGACTTGATGGGGAGAGGGCGGCCGCCGGCCAAGCAGAATTGTAACCTCATTACATAAAATGGCAGAGTTTCCTCCTCCTGCTCCTCGGAGCGCTTCTTGCTGAATGAAAACAGAAAAGCTTGCGCGCCAACGTCATTCATTTCATTGGATCACTTGCTGGTGACGATGCAGCATGTGGGCGGGGCTTAAGAGACCACACGTGGGGTAGAATCCGCTGATTGGCTCAGAAGCTTTCACTCAAAGCTTTCCTCGAACTGCTAGAATGAAAATCACTCACTATAGGCCTGGGTCAAAATGGGCGGGCCTGGACCTGAAATGCCCGGGTGGGCCCAGGCCCACCCGGGCCCATTGGTAGCGCCGCGGTTGATGACAACCCTCAGCAGCAACTTCTCCTTTTAGTGTGTCTGTCTGTGTGTGTGTGTCTGTGTGTGTATGACAATTAATAAAATGTGATTTAGTGTGAGAAGCAGAGCCAGTAGTGTACATTAGGGACAGCTGCTGTCAGTCTGAGGCTCATCTACTGTCAGCTGGTGTATCAGTGTGTGAACAAGCAAACATGATCTGATTAGTTACAGTAGAATCACTTTTTATGCCCAAATAGCACTTGTGACCCATTATGCCTTTATCCTCAAGATTATGATAGTAAATATACAAAGCCCACGACTGAAAAGCAAGAGAAAGTTATATGAAATATTATTCAAAGGAAAAAAATGATTATGTTGTCATTAGAAAGAGCAATACAAGGTATCTTGTTCTTTATTTAATTTCACATTTTTGGACACCTCTGATTACTTATTTGCACAGAAAATAGATTCTGATATTGTTAAACATCATGGGGTTGTTGTAAAGATGTTAACTTTTCTAATGAATCGACATTGTGAAGCAACACTTGGAAATAGTGATATTTTACAAAAACACACTGAACTGCGAGGCTGTATAGAGTAGGGCGCTACTGCAGACGTATATACTAAGGTTTTGATTACATGTTTTTGTGAAGTAAAGTGGGCCGGTCTGAGGCATGAAACTCCAGGGCTGAAAATGAGTCCCACTCCGGCCCTGCATAACGACTTCTTCTTTCTGCGTCTGTGTGACCACACGTTAATCTGCCTGGAATCAGCTGAACCTCCGTGTGTCCTGATAGCATCAGGAGACCAGACGAGTCAGACCAGAAGAGGAACTTACACTGTGTCTCTGTGTGTGTGTGTGTGTGTGTGTGTGTGTGTGTGTGGGTGTGTATGTCTGTGTGTGTGTGTGTCTGCCTCAAACTGGATGTTGTCTACCATAGTGCCATACATTTTGTGACCACAGCCCCTCTTAAAGCGTAACTCTCGCCAAAATGCATCCTAGGGTGTTTTTGTGAATGTACGTGAGTCAAACTTCAGTTTAAAAGCATATTTAGGACGGAAGCACCACTTTTAAGATTCACTGTATTCTTGTTTTTGGGTCAAATGTCCTTTTGAATGGGAGAGCTAGGGGCACTTTTATGCTAGCCTCAAAATATCTATTTTTAACCACTAAGAAGACACAACATGAGACTTTGCTCCAAGTATCTCCAGGAGCTCTACACATTAACTCAGCATTGAGAACATTGTTTGTGGACCCAGAGTTTACTAAAAAGAAAGTTGTTGAACAACTCACCATAGCTCTTGTCTCTAGCTGCAGCCATTTTATCAGTCAAAACTAGTCGATTTCCGAATGCGACGTAACAGAGTAAATGTAAATGGACTGTATTACAGTTTTTGCCCGTTGCTTGAACACTATAGACCCATGCTTAGACTAAAGTAACACAACTTGAAACTTTTGTTACCAGACCTCAAACACATGTATCCATACCATAAACAAAAGCGCTGCTTTGCACAACACACTTACTCCTTCATGCAACACACTTGGTCCTCCATACTACACTCTATTTCATACATAAGACACTTTGTTAAAAAATGAAATCTCAGCGTTCCATTTGGAAAACACATGTATCCGAAATACAAAACACATCGGGTAATTGCAACCACTCAAATACACACCTGAAGGCACTTACTTGCAAAACTGAACACATATCAGCCAGCTACAAAAAGCATGCAAGCATGGATGGAGGGAAAGCAAGACGCAGAGGAAGAGCAAGAGGAGGAGGAGGAGGAGGAGGAGGAGGAGGAGGAGGACAAGGTCAAGGTCGAAGAGGCCATGCACGGACCACTATATCTAAAGATATAAGAGCAACTTTGGTGGACCATGTCATCAACCATGGCCTGACTATGAGGGAAGCTGGGCAGAGAGTCCACCCACATCTAAGCTGCTTCACAGTGGCATCTGTAATAAGAACATTCTGACCAGAAAACAGGTATGTCTTCACCTCTCTACCTTCTACTCTGTTCAGATGGTATTTACAGCACTGTACTACAGTATATCACATTACCACATCACGTGTACAGGGTGTTGCAGGGTGCTAATGCTCCTTTTGCAGCCAAAGTGGTAGTTTTTCTGAACCATACCATGATTACTTATATTGAGATGATTCAGTACAGTGGATGATACAGTATGTACAGTAAAGTACTGTAAGAAAAAGAAGCAAACCGATGACAATGGGGGCAGACAATGCCATCCGTCTCCACCAGCTACGACAGAAAATACTTGCAGACAGGCAAGTGTTCAACAACATAAACCATGTGAGCATCACCACCATCAGACGCATCTAACACAACATCACCATGAAGCAGCTCTACAGGGTCCCATTTGAGAGGAACAGTGTCCGGGTCAAAGGACTTCGAGCTGAATATGTACGGGTAAGTGTAACTGTCCTTTACATTTACAATACAGTATTGGTGAAATCCAGTAGCAGCTGGATATGTACCATATCAGTAATAATAATAATAAGTTTATTTGATATTGCACCTTTCACAGACAAAGTCACAAAGTGCTTCACATTGGTAAACAATTGAACTAAACATATGAAGTTCTAAAACCAAAAAGACTAAAAACAATCATTACAACAATTACAGCATGACACCAAAAAATTACATACATCAATCAAAAGCAAATTTAAACAAGTGTGTCTTCAGCTGCTTTTTAAAAGCTTCAAGCGAGACTGCAGAACGTAAGACAACAGGAAGGGCGTTCCACAGGTTTGGAGCCAACGCTTCAAAGGAGCGGTCACCTCTAGTTATTAAGCGAGTGCGTGGGACAACCAGTAGTCCTGGTTAGAAGACCTGAGGGGCCTGGTTGTAGTGTACGGATGGAGCAGGACAGAGATATAAGCAGGTGCTTGACCATGCAATGCTTTATAAGTTAGAACCAAAACTTTGAATTTGATCCTGAAATTGATCGGAAGCCAATGTAATGAGTGTAAAATCGGAGTGATGTGTGACATCCTGCTAGACCTGGTCAGCAGCCTTGCAGCAGAGTTCTGGACTAGTTGCAGACGGTCCTGGGACGACTTGCTGAGACAGGTGAAAACAGAGCTGCAGTAATCAAGCCGAGATTAAATAAAAGCATGAATGATCATCTCAAGCTCCATCTTCAAGTACCACATGGATCCATTCGGAGACCTACACAGGTGCCTGTGTGATGGGGTGAGGGTTCTGTATGTGTAGCACCAGACATGGGGGACTCGAGTCACATGACTTGACTCGAGTTAGACTCGAGTTGCAAATCTTAGGTCTTGAGACTTGCTTGATAAACATTCATAAAAGACTCAACTTGACTTTGACTTGATATTCATGACTTAAGACTTGACTTAGACTTGACTCAAATGACTTGAAATGACTTGAAATGACTTGATTTTCTGTTTAATAAATATATATTTTTTCCCCTCTGATATTGAGGAGGAGTTAACGTTATGATTTTAGTGCTGTTGCATGCGCGGGAACCCGTTGATATGATGACGCGCCGCGCAGCGGCAGACCTGCAGTAAACGAGACTGGCTACGGCTGTTATTTAACGTCATGGATTCCTCTGCACCGAACATAATAAAGTTTGGCTGTAAGGATTACACATCTGACCAGGCAAAGAAGAAACGGACGGCAGTTTACAAGGTCTGCAGTACAAAAAAATCCGACGTCAAACACCACCACGGTGAATTTCATCAGTTCAAATCGGGAAAGATTCAGGTTCCAGTCCCCATATTCAGCTGAACCACTATTTGGACGCTTGTGATGAACAGAACTCCCTTCAGTTTTGGGCCATGAATAAGCACCCCCCCTCTTTGTTCAAGGCGGCGGTAAGAACGAATACAACTAGGCACACTGTATACATACACACAACAAACTGCTCTCTCTCTCTCTCTCTCTCACACACATGCAGACACACACACACACACACACACACACACACACACACAGACACTTGCGCAGATTAAGTATGTGAATAAAGCTAGGCACACATACACACACAACACACTGCACTCTCACACACACACCACATGCACACATTCACTCACCAATATTAATAACTTTTCACCCTCATAAATACAATGACACATATTAACATATAGCCTACTATTCAATCTCTACAAATTATATAAAGCTGGTGGGATTCAGCTACTCTTAAAGAATGTTTTTTTTTAGGTTAAATGTGTTTCTGTCCCATAAAAGTGAGGCATGTTTGAAGAATATTATTTGACTTAGAAACCATTATACTTGAATTGTTTGAATGAATTTCATGATTTGATGTCATGTTTGAGGCATATTGAACAAATATGTATGTTGATTTTTTGTTGGCCTAATATCAGTTTTAGGCTGTGATTTTTTAAATCTTTATACATTTAAACTGTTCAGATATATGTGGCTTGGACGCAATGTCTTTTGAATATTGAGTAGGAAAAAATGCAAATAAAACTCCAGCAGTTATAACCACTGTCTTCTGCTTGATTAAAAATGGAAACTTTTGTATGACTTGACTTGTGACTTGCTTGATTGTCACACAAAATGACTTGGACTTGCTTGAGACTTGAAGGTTAAGACTTGAGACTTGCTTGTGACTTGCCCATGTGTGACTTACTCCCATCTCTGTGTAGCACTGTAGTACAGTAGTATTTTGTTTTGTTACAGAGAATCTTGGCCATGGATGGAGCTACACAGCCTCATGAATTCATTTTCATTGATGAAGCTGGATTCGACCTGAGCAAAATAAGACGACGGGGTCGTAATGTCATTGGCCACAGGGCAATTGTCCACGTCCCGGGGCAGCGTGGGGGTAATATCACATTGTGTGCCGCCATAAGCCTTCGAGGGCTTCTAGGTCCATACAATAGCCAACACATACTCACATTTCTAGATGCTCTCCATAATATAGTTGTACAGAACAGACCAGATCAGCCCAGGTTTGTGGTGGTATGGGATAATGTCAGTTTCCATCGGGCTGCTCTGGTCCAGGCCTGGTTCACCAACCACAATCAATTTGAAGTGGTATACTTGCCCCCTTACTCACCATTTTTAAACCCTATAGAGGAATTATTTTCGGCTTGGAGATGGCGTGTATACGACCGCCAACCACATGCCCGCATGCCTCTTCTGCAGGCAATGGAACAGGCATTCAGGTGACAGCAATCCAACACGTCGGTTCACACGTGAAATGCTGTTTATCTCATAACGACTTCTTCTTTCTGCGTCTGTGTGACCACACGTTAATCTGCCTGGAATCAGCTGAACCTCCGTGTGTCCTGATAGCATCAGGAGACCAGACGAGTCAGACCAGAAGAGGAACTTACACTGTGTCTCTGTGTGTGTGTGTGTGTGTCTCTGTGTGTGTGTGTGTGTGTGTGTGTGTGTGTGTGTGTGTGTGTGTGTGTGTGTGTGTGTGTGTGTGTGTGTGTGTCTGCCTCAAACTGGATGTTGTCTACCATAGTGCCATACATTTTGTGACCAGAGCCCCTCTTAAAGCGTAACTCTCGCCAAAATGCCTCCTAGGGTGTTTTTGTGAATGTACGTGAGTCAAACTTTACAACCCCAAATCAGAAAAAGTTGGGACAGTATGAAAAACACATATAAAAAAGAAAGTAGTGATTTCTAAATGTACTTTGACTTGTATTTCATTGCAGACAATGTGAACACAAACTATTTCATGTTTTGTCTGGTCAACTTAATTTCATTTGTAAATATACATCCTTTCCTGTCATTCAGACCTGCAACACATTCCAAAAAAGGTTGGGACAGGAGCAATTTAGGGCTAGTAATCAGGTAAATTGGTTAAATAATGATGTGATTTGAAACAGGTGATGTCAACAGGTGATTGTAATTATGATTTGGTACAAAAGCAGCATCCAAGAAAGGTCTAGTCCTTTAGGAGCAAAGATGGGCCGAGGATCGCCAGTTTGCCAACAAATACGTGAGAAAATTATTGAAATGTTTAAAAACAATGTTCCTCAAAGAAAGATAGGAAGACATTTGCTTATTTAACCTTCAAAAGTGCATAACATAATTAAAAGATTTAAGGAATGAGGAGGAATTTCAGTGCGTAAAGGACAAGGGCGCAAGCCTAAGCTGAACAACCGTGATCTCCGATCCCTCAGGCGGCACTGCATCAAGAATCGTCATTCATCTATAAGCGATATCACCACATGGGCTCAGGACTACTTTGGCAAACCTTTGTCAAGTACCACAATACGTAGTTACAGCCACAAATGCCAGTTAAAACTGTACTGTGCCAAAAGGAAGCCCTATGTTAACAGTGTCCAGAAGCGCCGTCGACTTCTCTGGGCTCGGAGGCATCTGGGATGGACCATCACACAGTGGAAACGTGTACTGTGGTCAGATGAATCAGTATTTCAGGTATTTTTTGGGAGAAATGGACGCCGTGTGCTCCGGACCAAAGAAGAAAAGGATCATCCAGACTGTTACCAGCAACAAGTCCAAAAGCCAGGGTCTGTCATGGTATGGGGTTGTGTCAGTGCCCTTAGCAAAACCACATTCTGCACACATTACAAAGTCCTGGCTGCGGAGGAAGAGGATACGGGTACTTGACTGGCCTCCCTGCAGTCCCGACCTGTCTCCAATAGAGAATGTGTGGCGCATTTTGAAGTGCAAAATGCGACAACGAAGACCCCGTACTGTACTGTTGTGAAAAGGAATGACAACATTACAAAGTTGTAAATGCTTTACTGTTCCAACTTTTTTTGAAATGTGTTGCAAGAACCAAAATAGGAATTTTGTTTTTTTTTAAACAAAAACAATAACACATTACATTATGTGCTGTTTTATTGTCTGCAATGAAATACAAGTCAAAGTACATTTAGAAATTTGTTGTTTGTTTTATTTGTGCTTTCCATACTGTCCCAACGTTTTCTGATTTGGGGTTGTACATGAACTGGGGTAGACGCTCCATATTCATAAATGAACTGGGGTAGACGCTCCATATTCATACATGAACTGGTGTAGACGCTCCATATTCATACATGAACTGGTGTAGACGCTCCATATTCATACATGAACTGGTGTAGACGCTCCATATTCATACATGAACTGGTGTAGACGCTCCATATTCATACATGAACTGGTGTAGACGCTCCATATTCATGCATGAACTGGGGTAGACGCTCCATATTCATACATGAACTGGGACAGACGCTCCATATTCATACATGAACTGGGGTAGACGCTCCATATTCATACATGAACTGGTGTAGACGCTCCATATTCATACATGAACTGGGACAGACGCTCCATATTCATACATGAACTGGTGTAGACGCTCCATATTCATACATGAACTGGTGTAGACGCTCCATATTCATACATGAACTGGTGTAGACGCTCCATATTCATACATGAACTGGTGTAGACGCTCCACATTCATACATGAACTGGTGTAGACGCTCCATATTCATACATGAACTGGTGTAGACGCTCCATATTCATACATGAACTGGTGTAGACGCTCCATATTCATACATGAACTGGTGTAGACGCTCCATATTCATACATGAACTGGGACAGACGCTCCATATTCATACATGAACTGGTGTAGACGCTCCATATTCATACATGAACTGGTGTAGACGCTCCATATTCATACATGAACTGGTGTAGACGCTCCATATTCATACATGAACTGGTGTAGACGCTCCACATTCATACATGAACTGGTGTAGACGCTCCATATTCATACATGAACTGGTGTAGACGCTCCATATTCATACATGAACTGGTGTAGACGCTCCATATTCATACATGAACTGGTGTAGACGCTCCATATTCATACATGAACTGGTGTAGACGCTCCATATTCATGCATGAACTGGGGTAGACGCTCCATATTCATACATGAACTGGGACAGACGCTCCATATTCATACATGAACTGGTGTAGACGCTCCATATTCATGCATGAACTGGGGTAGACGCTCCATATTCATACATGAACTGGGACAGACGCTCCATATTCATACATGAACTGGGGTAGACGCTCCATATTCATACATGAACTGGGACAGACGCTCCATATTCATACATGAACTGGTGTAGACGCTCCATATTCATACATGAACTGGGACAGACGCTCCATATTCATACATGAACTGGTGTAGACGCTCCATATTCATACATGAACTGGTGTAGACGCTCCATATTCATACATGAACTGGTGTAGACGCTCCATATTCATACATGAACTGGTGTAGACGCTCCACATTCATACATGAACTGGTGTAGACGCTCCATATTCATACATGAACTGGTGTAGACGCTCCATATTCATACATGAACTGGTGTAGACGCTCCACATTCATACATGAACTGGTGTAGACGCTCCATATTCATACATGAACTGGTGTAGACGCTCCATATTCATACATGAACTGGTGTAGACGCTCCATATTCATGCATGAACTGGGACAGACGCTCCATATTCATACATGAACTGGTGCAGACGCTCCATATTCATACATGAACTGAGGTAGACGCTCCATATTCATACATGAACTGGGGTAGACGCTCCATATTCATGCTCCATCTTGAAATACGGTAGCCGGTAAGGGACATACAGGACATACTGCTCCGCCTTTCACGTTTTCACTGTCACATGATAAACTTACAGGTGCTGCTAATATAATGCTGCTATTACAGTGTTGCCAACTTGGTGACTTTGTCGCTAGATTTAGCAACTTTTCAGACCCCATTAGTGACTTTTTTTCAAAAAAGCGACTAGCGACAAATACATTAACCAGGTATTAACCAGCGAGCGCGAGGTATTTCTCTCCTGTGGCTGCCAGAACAGTCTTCTGTTCAATGAGTGAGTGAGGAGCAGAGGAGCAGCCCCTCCCCCCTCTGTGCTCTTGTCTCCCCCTCTGTGCAGCAGGCTGATCAGGCCGTTAGAAGGGGAGGGAGGACAGGGTGCGGGGGGCCGGGCCAGTTTAGGTAGGAGAGAGACGCAACGGGAGAAACATGCCGCTGAGCTGGTCTGGCTCTAGACAGGAGAGGGCAGCAGCTGGAGCCGGCAGCGGTGAAGAGACCGGCCGGAGCAGCCTCAAAACACTACCGGCCCACCGGGAAAAGTCCCGACTCTCCCGATTGCCACTCTGCCTCATGCACGTATTCAAAATCCAAGTTTCAGGAACAGGATTCCTCTTCTTCGCCCAGAAAAAAAAAGGAAGATTGAAAAAAGCAAAGAACAGGCTTTTTGAAGCGTGAAGGCTACCGTAGCTGTAATACCTACTTTGAAATGCATGGTTCGAAAGAGGTGATTGCAATATACGATCTCAATGCTAGATGGGGGAAATTCCTACACAATGTAGCTTTAAACAGTATGGCAACTAGTGTAAATGATCCAGTAGATGGCGCCAATGTTCAATCAATGTTAGAGTTACAATTCATTCTTCCAACAGTGCAGGTCACATCAGCTGATGATGTACTACTACTTCATTTATCGTATTATTTTGATACTGTTAGTACTTAGAGCAACTTTTATAATAGATGAAGGGCCTGGAACATGTTGAATGAATTGAAAGACATTTTAACCTATAGAGGCTATAACAACTTGAATTCACTCAATATTTATTCTTTCTGGCGACAACGCCCAGGTGTGGTGGCGTACTTATCAACTACGATGTACACTGGCGACGGTGTAGTCAATCCACACGTTAGAGTCACATGTCTCCTTCGGTAGTTATCTGTGACACCATCCACTCGCCGTACATATCTGCATTCATCAACCACCAGAACCAGACCGTGCATGTGCACAGAGAGAGAGAGAGAGCGAGAGAGAGAGAGAGAGAGAGACAGAGAGAGAGAGAGAGAGAGAGAGAGAGAGAGAGAGAGAGAGAGAGAGAGAGACAGAGAGAGAGAGAGAGAGAGAGAGAGAGAGAGAGAGAGAGAGAGAGAGAGAGACAGAGAGAGAGAGAGAGAGAGAGAGAGAGAGAGAGAGAGATGGTGCTGTCTCATGTCTATGATCTTTAACGAATTTAACATTTTGGCGACTTAATTAACCCGACCCAGGGTGATTCTGATGAAAACTGATGTGTCTGCCCGGGTGAACTCATTGCACAGCGCTGTGAAGGAATAATCTCCGAGATTACGTTATATTCTGCCATAGCAGGAAAAGAGTCTCCCCCCCCCCAGCTGTTCTAAAGCAATTGGCTTGTGGCGTCTGCTGATGTGCAGGTTACCTTCCCCCCAAACACGGACACACATATATACAGATACGGCTAGATAGCCTGCCTATAAGTGGCATCACTCTATCTGCACTTGTTTTCTTTGCATGTGTGAGATTCTGAAATGTCCGTAAATTCGGGAATTGTCGTTTGTTTATTCAAAGTCAAAGACAGTCCAAAGTAGTGCTGCTTTGGACATGTTTGTGTGTCTGAGGTGTATGTCACATTTTAGCTGCCAAATCGTGCGTGCATGCTTGTGTGTGTGTATATATCTTGCTACAAATATTAGATTGTAATATGTATTCAGGTAATTTTATTATATTTTATTCACATTATATTGATAGTGTTTATGAGAAGAGAGGACCAGGGTAAAGCACAATTCATTGCATTCTCTCTGTACTTTGTACTTTTAAATGCGCATGATGAAACACTTGAACTTGAACGTATTATGGTCTGTTTCTGCCTGTTTAGATTAAGAATGAGTTTCCTAAATGACGTATTAAAGGAGCTCTCTAGATTTAGGGGGACTCACCCGGAGAGAGACCAACTCCACTGGAGACAGAGACGCTTCTCCTTGAGGCTGCTGCATGTCATGGTGAGTGGTGATTGGCTGTTACTGGTCTAACATCTAGACCAGTGGTTCCCAGCCTTTTTTCCTTGCCCCCCACCTGATGACAGCAAGGGTCCCAGGTTAAGAGGTCCTGGAAGTTTGGCCTACTAAGTAGCCTGCCTACAATTTTAAGCGAGAACAAAAATATGTAGTTTTTATAGAGACTTTTGTATACATTATATATTCTTGTGTATTATCATAATTTGTTTAACATGTGTAAATATTTTTTTAACCCTAACCCTCAACCTCAAACCAGATAAAGACTTGCGCACCGCCTGTGATCTTTGCCGCCACCCTGAGGGTGGTTGCCCGGACCCCAGGTTGGGAACCACTGATCTAGCCAACCAGATAGTGTTGTGGGCTGGACATGAAGTGCTCTCAGGGCCAGATGTACGTACATTAGTGAACGTAGCGTTATCAGCGCCATGGCAACCTGCAGAAAGCACACGCTGTGATACTTCAGCTTACGTCATATTTACCAGACCTCATCATCAGGTCGTATTTAACAAACCTCATCATCAGGTCATATTTACCAAACCTCATCATCAGGTCGTATTCACCAAACCTCATCATCAGGTCATATTTACCAAACCTCATCATCAGGTCGTATTCACCAAACCTCATCATCAGGTCGTATTTACCAAACCTCATCATCAGGTCGTATTTACCAAACCTCATCATCAGGTCGTATTTACCAAACCTCATCATCAGGTCGTATTCACCAAACCTCATCATCAGGTCGTATTTACCAAACCACATCATCAGATTGTATTTACCAAACCTCATCATCAGGTCGTATTGACCAAACTTCATCATCAGGTCGTATTTACCAAACCACATCATCAGATTGTATTTACCAAACCTCATCATCAGGTCGTATTGACCAAACTTCATCATCAGGTCGTATTTACCAAACCTCATCATCAGGTCGTATTTACCAAACCTCATCATCAGGTCGTATTTACCAAACCTCATCATCAGGTCGTATTTACCAAACCTCATCATCAGGTCGTATTTACCAAACCTCATCATCAGGTTGTATTTACCAGACCTCATCATCAGGTCGTATTTACCAAACCTCATCATCAGGTCGTATTTACCAAACCTCATCATCAGGTCGTATTTACCAAACCTCATCATCAGGTAACCAGCACCTTTCTCCGCCCACTAGACCGTAAATTGTGGGCATTTAAAAGTGCAATTTAATGGGCAATGTCAAAGAAATCCTGCTTGATGCGTGTTATTTCGGTATTAGTGGTGGGGAAATGTATGTATTGACTAGTGCGCTGTAGCAGAGCGTTAAGTCCTGGTGCTATGATACGGCTGAGTGCAGATGGCCATATTCCCACTGCTGATGATATGACTGGTTGAAATGATCCTGATAATATTTGTAATGTAGCGAGAAGTTTAACAACTGCTGAAAGGAATGTGAACACTGAGTCGGAGATACGTCATCTTTGATTTCTTCCAGTAACTGTAATATTGCATGGCTGATTAATTTGTAACGCTTAATGATTTCGTGGTCACTCCACTGAAAAAGTGTGATCCTTGTGGCAGTTCGTCTCCTTGGCCGATGTCTCCGTCTTGCTCAGATTACTGCCGCCATTTCACCAGGAGGCATATGCCGGAAACCTGCTTCCTGGTTTACACCTGCTTTAAGAGGTGGAGGATTTTCACCGCAAAATAGAGGCGCGCTGTCACGGGCGGTTTGTGTACATACCGCGGAATACATAATCAGGCGCATTTGGCACTTCCCCTCCCATCTCTTTATGGAAAACTCCCACTTTCCCCCTGACCCTCCCATGAATGCATATGCATGAGACGGAAAATTTGCCATTTTCAGTTCCCGCAACAGGGAGTCTGCGCTTTTACCTCAGTGCGGTCTGTTTGTACCTCACCATGCTTTTACCTCAGTGCGGTCTGTTTGTACCTCACCATGCTTTTACCTCAGTGCGGTCTGTTTGTACCTCACCATGCTTTTACCTCAGTGCGGCCTGTTTGTACATCGCCATGCTTTTACCTCATTGTGGTCTGTTTGTACCTCGCCATGCTGTTACCTCAGTGTGGTCTGTTTGTACCTCACCATGCTGTTACCTCAGTGTGGCCTGTTTGTACCTCGCCATGATTTTACCTCAGTGTGGCCTGTTTGTACCTCGCCATGCTGTTACCTCAGTGTGGTCTGTTTGTACCTCACCATGCTGTTACCTCAGTGTGGTCTGTTTGTACCTCGCCATGATTTTACCTCAGTGTGGCCTGTTTGTACCTCGCCATGCTTTTACCTCATTGTGGTCTGTTTGTACCTCGCCATGCTGTTACCTCAGTGCGGTCTGTTTGTACCTCACCATGCTTTTACACGCATGTTGCGAAACAAATGCGCCTGAAGTGGGCGCAAAAGCGTTAGTACATCTGGACCTCAATGGCTGTTACTCGTCTTACATCTACCAACCAGATAGTGTTGTGGGCGGGACATGTGTCACGGGGCGGAAGTTGATTTTATGTAAGCATGCTTTTTATTTGGGATTTGCTGTGTTTTTATCTTTTATTATTGCATGCTTTTATTCTGAAATGTGTGGTGTGTTTTTAAATGTTTTCACTTCCACCACCGTGCATGTAGAAATTAAGGCTAAGGACTTGCACCAGGGAGCCAGAGAGGGGCTTGACCGTTCTAGATATCAAAAGGACAGAACAGCAACAGAGACAGACGGCACACAGGGACGGACGAGACCCACGGGACACAGACACGAACGGGACGAAGAGACAGACGAGAGACGAGACACGGAGCAGACAGACGGAGCACACGAGGGAGGATGCAGAGCACAACAGACGGAATGGAGCAGACTGAGAGTACACCGAGAAAGACTCAAACACAGATCGCTAGCGGCAACAGTGGGAGAAGGTGAAACTTCACTCTTTTAAGACCGGTGTTTGTTGTAGCGTGTAGTGTACAAAGCTGTGGCAGTTTAAAAGACGTTTCACTGGCCTAGAGTTGTCCTTTGCAGGCTACGCCCGAGGAGAGAGGCCAGGCGAGAAGAAGCTGGTCGCCAGCAGAGACCCGTGGACTGTCCTCAACCTCCCACTCCTGTTCTGCTGCACTATGTGAGCGTGGTTTTAGTTGGTCGTGATTTTATGCCTTTGTCTTAAATAAAATTGTTATTCCCTTAACTGGTTTTACTCACTGTTTTAAACCTGAACCTGTTTTAATCTTTTTCCGGTCATAGGCCTCCACCAAAACCTAGCTGGCGTTGTCAGCCCCCGTTCTCAACTTTAGCCCTCCACATATTTTTGCCGCCCCTTACACATGAAGTCAGACTCAGTGGTGAGTGTTGATTGGCTGTTACTGGTCTAACATCTACCAACCAGATAGTGTTGTGGGTGGGACAGGAAGTGAGACTCAGTGGTGAGTGTTGATTGGCTGTTACTTGTCTAACATCTACCAACCAGACAGTGTTGTGGGCGGGACAGGAAGTGAGACTCAGTGGTGAGACGGAAGCAGAGGGAGAGACTCAGAGCTGTACCTGAGACAAAGTAGAACACCTTTTAATTCATTAACTTTATAATAAAACACAGATACAGATCATCTGCTAACTGACAAATATGGGACCGAGCCTTTCTAATATGGGACTGAGCCTTTCTAATATGGGGCCGAGCCTTTCTAATATGGGACCGAGCCTTTCTAATATGGGACCGAGCCTTTCTAATATGGGACCGAGCCTTTCTAATATGGGACCGAGCCTTTCTATTATGGGACTGAGCCTTTCTAATATGGGACCGAGCCTTTCTATTATGGGACCGAGCCTTTCTAATATGGGACCGAGCCTTTCTATTATGGGACTGAGCCTTTCTAATATGGGACCGAGCCTTTCTATTATGGGACCGAGCCTTTCTAATATGGGACTGAGCCTTTCTAATATGGGACCGAGCCTTTCTAATATGGGACCGAGCCTTTCTAATATGGGACTGAGCCTTTCTAATATGGGACCGAGCCTTTCTAATATGGGACCGAGCCTTTCTAATATGGGACCGAGCCTTTCTATTATGGGACCGAGCCTTTCTAATATGGGACCGAGCCTTTCTAATATGGGACCGAGCCTTTCTAATATGGGACCGAGCCTTTCTAATATGGGACCGAGCCTTTCCAGCTGCTGCCTTCACATATCAGATGGTCTCCCTCCATTTCTGTTTTTATATCTGGATGAAGACCCATTATAACTCTCTAATCTCTCAGTCTGGTCTCATCATGTCATCATTCTGGGTTTATGAACTGCTGCTTGTTGTTGACGTTGGATCTTCTTTTTGGGTTTTGATATTTACATTTTAATGTTCTTTTATTCAGCTCTTTGGTCAGATTAATGTGTGTTTAAATGTGCTCTAGAAATCACAATCAGAACAGTTTTATTGATTATTTATTATACAGATGATAGATTATAGATATAGACCAAGATACAATAACAAGTTTATAACACTGACAACACTGCAAGATACAACTATTATAAATGCATTAAAGACAATTCATATTCCTTCATATATAATATACAACATCACCTAATCTTTAGATTTACAATAAAACATCTGGAACACACACACACACACACACACACACACACACACACACACACACACACACAGAGACATGCAAACACGACAACATATATATCTATATATATATATATATATATATATATATATATATATATATATATATATATATATATATATATATATACACAACATACTAATCCAGACGATAAGGGAACATCTGCACCCTGTCAGGATCAAATGTTCACTTCTAACATTCAGAACTTATTTTACATTATTACAATAATAATTATTGGGTATTTATGTCTTATTTCTCATCATTTCTGTTTGTTGTTTCTGTCTTTTGTGTTGTAGTCTAAATGTTTTCTCTGCATGAATGTGTCCCGTCCCTTGTGTTAAAGCCAGTGTATAGCAGGCTGTATTAAAGCCGATGATGAAATGATCATATCTGCATATTAAAGCTGCGCTCCTCTCCGTGTCCTCAGGTTCACAGCGACTACAGCAGCACAGAGCATCAGCAGCAGGACACTGAGACCTGAGCATCGCACTTTGAAGAAGGTGGAGTAGATCCCAAAGGGCTCCATGTACACTAACATACTTCTCTCTGTTGACTCACAATGAAAATCATCATATGGGTCATGAACTAGACACCAGTACTCGCCTCCGTCTCCCACTGAGATATTAGAGATAACCAGGATACCTTCATCATCGTACCAGCTCACTCTGCTCATGCTCTCATTAGACGTTACACCAAAGATTCTTCCCTCTGTTCGCTGTGACTTGATAAACCAAACATGTCCCTTACCCTTCCTCCAATCTCTGCAACTGAGAGTGACTTCTTCTCCCTCTGAGAAGAGCTCTACAGCAGGGGGGGCAGATTTGGGACACACAACCAGCCGATAGTCTTGCTCTCTCATGGAGGCTGCACAGTCGTACCAACCTGAGTGATTTAACATTAGAGATGAAAACACCAGCGAGTAGTTTGGGTCTACTGAAGGATCAGTCTGGTTTAGTTGTCCTAGGTCAGTGGAGCCTTTAAACCAACGTGGGGGCTGTTCATCAGTGGAGTCAGTGATAGCGCACGGCAACACAGCGGTCTCTCCCACTGAGCCGTAGATTATCTCAATCTGTAGTCCCAACCCTACAGTGTATCTGCTAACACACTGCTGTTGGTTCATCACCAGACAGCTGTACTGTGTAGCGTCTGATGTTGTGACTTTGGAAACACGAAGAGCTGATGTCTTGGTCACCACTTGGTATCTTCCTCTAACATTGTCCATCACTGATGTCGTCTTGTCCCCAAAAACTCTGCTCCATGTTTCATGTTCATATCTAGAGTCCAGTTTGAGCCACTGGACATCCAGATTATCAGCTGCTCCCTCACATGGCAGGTCCACTGTTTCTCCGAGGAACGCTTTGATAACTGTCAGACCATATGTTGACCTACAAACAGTAATAGTGAAGTTGTTGTCATGCGTCACGCTGCCCTCAGTCCAACACTCCTCTCGGTACCGGCCGGAGTCTGAATGGGTCAGGTGGACGATGGTGTAAGAAGAAGTTTTCACCAACCTGACAAGTCGTTGTTTCAGGTGTTCAGGTACTGAGGGGTTGTTGGACCGGAGGTCAGAGGTGTTCCACAGGACCAGCTTCTCCTCACCAACAGATCTGGAGATCAGGCAGGAGTTGGTGTTCTCGGGGAGTTTGAATGTGTAAGAGTTTCCTTCCTCTCGGATGATGACCCGTTCCTGTCCATGGATGTAGTTGATGAGAGCAAACAGCAGGAAGGAGAGCTCTGTGACTGCAGCCATTCTGCTCCGAGGTCGACACACACTGACACCACTCAGCTCATATATACGCTCTACACCAACCTCATCACATCACCATGACAACCATCATCAGCAACTTCTCCTTTTAGTGTGTCTGTGTGTGTGTGTGTGTGTGTGTGTGTGTGTGTGTGTGTGTGTGTGTGTGTGTGTCTGTGTGTGTGTGTGTGTGTGTGTGTGTGTGTCTGTGTGTGTGTTGTTGAAATATTTTATTAACACAATGTGACTTGCAACTACAGAACACGTCGGTTCACACGTGAAATGCTGTTTATCTCATAACGACAGGTCCAGATTGGCTAATCGGGAGCACTGATGGGCAGTAACGCGTTAGAAGTAACGCGTTACTGTAATCCAATTACTTTTTTCAAGTAACGAGTAAAGTAAGGGATTACAATTGCAAAAACAGTAATTAGATTACTGTTCCTTCCCCGTAAGCAGGCTGCGTTACTGCATTACTTAACGTGATTTTGTTCCGTGAGACTGTCTTGTGAGTGACGATGACGTATGAGCGCCGTGATGTCAGTGTAAACACCGACACGTGTAGCGTTGAACAAGAGATGAAACGGAGCGGGAGAGAGCGGGATCATGCAGAGACGTAGACTTTGTTTCCACCACTGCTGACATCTGGACGGTGAACAACAAAAGTTCACAGGTCGTGCATCATGTTTTTGAAAGTAACTTAGTAAAGTAACTAGTAAAGTAACTAATTACTTTTGAAAATAAGTAATCAGTAAAGTAACTGGATTACTTTCTTGGAGAAGTAATCAGTAATCAGTAACTAAGTTTTGAGTCCTTGCGGCACCTTGCTATAAAAAGCTACCAACCCGTCCACGTCCACTTCAGTCACTGCTTGTTGGAGGACGCCACCGCTGTTTTAAACAGGTCACAGAAAGAGCTAAACAGCACTGAAAAAGAGATTTAAAAAAGGAGAGCTCTAGAAAGTGACGCGACCAGATTCACTTTGAACTAAAACGCCAAATGAAGACGATGAGACGGGTAAGCTAAGCTAGTTAGGAGAAGAGCAGGATGCTAGCGGTCTTCAAAACAATACAACGCTGCCTGATAACCAGCGTTTATGTTTATGAATCAAACCTTTTATACTAGTCCAGTTTGCTGCTATCAACCTAACAACCATAACTCCAGTCTGGGCAGGTAGCGTTGCTCATTGACTGAATATTATAAGAATTTATAAGAGTGTGGTGTAGACCTGCTCTATATGAAACATGCCCTGGGATAATTAATGATGCCAGATGATGATCACTACCATAATGAAACTGACTTGACTTGATCAGAAAGCTTTGTAAAAAGGGGAGATTTGTGCTGAGAATTATGACAATTAATAAAATGTGATTTAGTGTGAGAAGCAGAGCCAGTAGTGTACATTAGGGACAGCTGCTGTCAGTCTGAGGCTCATCTACTGTCAGCTGGTGTATCAGTGTGTGAACAAGCAAACATGATCTGATTAGTTACAGTAGAATCACTTTTTATGCCCAAATAGTACTTGTGACCCATTATGCCTTTATCCTCAAGATTATGATAGTAAATATACAAAGCCCACGACTGAAAAGCAAGAGAAAGTTATATGAAATATTATTCAAAGGAAAAAAATGATTATGTTGTCATTAGAAAGAGCAATACAAGGTATCTTGTTCTTTATTTAATTTCACATTTTTGGACACCTCTGATTACTTATTTGCACAGAAAATAGATTCTGATATTGTTAAACATCATGGGGTTGTTGTAAAGATGTTAACTTTTCTAATGAATCGACATTGTGAAGCAACACTTGGAAATAGTGATATTTTACAAAAACACACTGAACTGCGAGGCTGTATAGAGTAGGGCGCTACTGCAGACGTATATACTAAGGTTTTGATTACATGTTTTTGTGAAGTAAAGTGGGCCGGTCTGAGGCATGAAACTCCAGGGCTGAAAATGAGTCCCACTCCGGCCCTGCATAACGACTTCTTCTTTCTGCGTCTGTGTGACCACACGTTAATCTGCCTGGAATCAGCTGAACCTCCGTGTGTCCTGATAGCATCAGGAGACCAGACGAGTCAGACCAGAAGAGGAACTTACACTGTGTCTCTGTGTGTGTGTGTGTGTGTGTGTGTGTGTGTGTGTGTGTGTGTGTGTGTGTGTGTGTGTGTGTGTGTGTGTGTGTGTGTGTGTGTGTGTGGTTCTCTCTCTGCGTGTGTGTGTGTGTGTGTCTGTGTGTGTCTGCCTCAAACTGGATGTTGTCTACCATAGTGCCATACATTTTGTGACCACAGCCCCTCTTAAAGTGTAACTCTCACCAAAATACATCCTAGGGTGTTTTTGTAAATGTACGTGAGTCAACCTTTACAACCCCAAATCAGAAAAAGTTGGGACAGTATTAAACATAACATAATTAAAAGATTCAAGGAATGAGGAGCAATTTCAGTGCATAAAGGACAAGGGCGCAAGCCTAAGCTGAACAACCGTGATCTCCGATCCCTCAGGCGGCACTGCATCAAGAATCGTCATTCATCTATAAGCGATATCACCACATGGGCTCAGGACTACTTTGGCAAACCTTTGTCAAGTACCACATTACATAGTTACAGCCACAAATGCCAGTTAAAACTGTACTGTGCCAAAAGGAAGCCCTATGTTAACAGTGTCCAGAAGCGCCGTCGACTTCTCTGGGCTCGGAGGCATCTGGGATGGACCATCACACAGTGGAAACGTGTACTGTGGTCAGATGAATCAGCATTTCAGGTACTTTTGGGAGAAATGGACGCCGTGTGCCAAAGAAGAAAAGGATCATCCAGACTGTTACAAGCAACAAGTCCAAAAGCCAGGGTCTGTCATGGTATGGGGTTGTGTCAGTGCCCTTGGCAAAGGTAACTTGTACTTCTGTGATGGCACCATTAATGCTGAAAAGTGCATAGAGATTTTGGAGCACAATATGCTGCCTTCAAGAAGACATCTTTCCCAGGGACGTCCATGCATATTTCAACAAGATAATGCAAAACCACATTCTGCACACATTACAAAGTCCTGGCTGCGGAGGAAGAGGATACGGGTACTTGACTGGCCTGCCTCCAGTCCCGACCTGTCTCCAATACAGAATGTGTGGCGCATTTTGAAGCGCAAAATGCGACAACAAAGACCCCGTACTGTACTGTTGTGAAAAGGAATGACAACATTACAAAGTGGTAAATGTGTTGCAAGAACCAAAATAGGAAGACCCCGTACTGTTGCCCACCTTAAGACTTGACTTGTTTGCAGCAAGAATGGGACAAAATTACACCTGAAACACTTCATCACTTGGTGTCTTCAGTCCCTAAACGTCTTTTAAGTGTTGTGAAAATGAATGGCAACAAAATGCTTTACTGGTCCAACTTTTTTTGAAATGTGTTGCAAGAACCAAAATAGGATTTATTTTTTTTTTTTTTTTTAAAAACAACAATAAAAATCATGAGGAACACATTAAATGATGTGCTGTTGTATTGTCTGCAATGAAATACAAGTCAAAGTACATTTAGAAATGACTACTTTTTTTATTTTATGTTTTCCATACTGTCCCAACTTCTGATTTGGGGTTTTAGTTTAAAAGCATATTTAGGACGGAAGTGCCACTTTTAAGATTTACCGCATTCTCGTTTTTGGGTCAAATGGCCTTTTGAATGGGAGAGCTAGGGGCACTTTTATGCTAGCATTAAAATATCTATTTTTATACCATGGTCTGGGTGAATACTCAATTCTGATTGGCTTCTGGGTGTCCATAAAAAAGTGATATAGGACACCTATACCGTTAAATCAATAACTAAATCAATGCGCTACATTAAATCAAAAAGGAAATGTGGATCTGTTATTTCCAACTCGTCCTCTGAACACCACAGGATGGCGCTAACGGTCAGGGTACTAAAGTATAATCCGTTTTTTGTTTTAAACCAAAAACGAAAAAACGAAAAAACGGGTCGATATTTCGTTTTTCGTGTCAAACTAAAAACGAAAAAACGGAAATATGAGCTCCGTTTTCCCGTTTTTTCAATGTCCATGCAATTTGAAAATTAAGTGGAAAATTGCTCGTTTTTCATCTGTTGTTTTCTTGTTTTTCATGTTTCCGTTTCAACCCAACAGCGAGAATACGGCTCATTTTTTGTAACGTGCATAATCACTGAAAATCCGACGGAACAAAAGTCTCGTTCTTGTTTTGTATGGGCTCATGTGTTGAAGATCGAAAGTCGCTCATATCAACGCGGCGCTGGACCGGAAGTAACATTAACGTGTCCAAATAAAAGTACAAGAACTGTAATAACTGCCAGAAGAATGAGATACTTTAGCTTTTGCCTGTAGCTTGTCAGATTAGGCTAAAATTAATTATTTAGGGTTATTTAAAGTATTTAATTGAGTAACATTAATTAATAGCCACAAAGGGAGTAAGAATGGATATTGTTTTAAAATAGAAATAGGATTATAATAATTTTTAAATCACATTTTAAATAATATCTGCATCCCCCTAGCATTATGTGTGGCAGTATTGACTACTTTTACTCTAATCTTACACCAGCCAGTAAAAAAAAGGCAAAAAATATAAGGGCTTTTTTAAATTGCTCTGCAGAATATTGTATGTGACATGGTTGACCACATCAGCTGCCATTGAACATGTCAATGTGATGAAGAACATAAATGAACAATGTAAAGTGTACTGGAGACTCTCATTCTGGTCTGGTCTCCTCAGGCCCTGCAGACTGGACCAGAGTTCATGGTGAGCATGGTAGACCTCCTCCCTGCAGGGCCTGGGCCTGGATCAGCCAGCTCGTTAGATGTTCACTGCTCATACTAAGCCCTTGAAACACTAGTTGACCAATATTGGATAATACAATATAATACATAATGAATATTGTGTGGTTGAATTACAATAAGGAATGGTCAAGGTAAGCACTGTGGCCTCACAGCAATAAAGTACTGGGTTGGACCCTGCTGGCCCGGGGCCTTTCTGCATGTTCTTCCCGTGTCTGCACGGGGTTTTCTCCAGGTGCTCTGGTTTCCCTCTCCACTAAAAGAAAACATGTTGACCTGCCTTTCACTTAATTGTAAGTCGCTTTGGATAAAAGCGGCAGCTAAATGACATGTGATTTAATGGAATGGAATGAACAAGTGAACTAAAGCACATAGGGCTTAGAACATAACACCAAAACAGCATAAAACTATAGAACTAAATAACTAATAACAATGTGCTGCTGTGTGCATGTGTGTGTTGTAAATAATATAATTGGTACCAGTCCTGACTTTGCAATGTATTATTTTTCTGATCAAGATAACTGACATCTCCTGGTAAGCAATATAAATATTCACTGCCATTGTATTGTTGGAGCAGCAGCAGATGGCATATATATATATATATATATATATATATATATATATGTATATGTATATACGTATATATCTTTCTCAGTTTTGGTTACAGAATGAGACCAGGATGAGAACCAACATGGCAGCTTCCTCACTAACATGATGAGAGTTTTGCAATGTGGCCCAATTGTACACATTTAAAACGATTGAACTTCTTTTACACACAAGCTCAACCAAGACCTAAACAATGGATTTTTACTGACCAATTTGCAAATGCTTTCACACTGTAAGTCAGAACAGATAACTTCATGTTCTAAACCTAACGTATAGGCTAAAGTCACAGTGAACAGCTGTTCATATTGTAAATTGAAACACAAATAAATCCCCTGCATATTATTCCATTGCTACTGAGAAACAGCTGATTGAAGCTATGCAAATATCAATCACAGCTGATTCCCCTCTAGGAAACACACACAGGTGTTGAAGTTCTTTCAATCACATGACCATATGTTACTGTAGTACATCCAGTAAAAGAGGACCTATTTGGGCTGATTTTGTGTGGAAAAGGAACAATAAAGATGAACACAAAGAAAGTAAGAAAAATGCCTACACGAGGGAGAGGAAGACGAGTACCAGGACAATTCTGTCTCTGTCTTCTTTTTTTCATTACATTACATGTCATTTAGCTGACGCTTTTATCCAAAGCGACTTACAATTGCTACATATATCAGAGGGCACACGCCTCTGGAGCAACTAGGGGTTAAGTGCCTTGCTCAGGAACACATTGGTTGATGTATCGCAGTGGGAATTGAACCCAGATATCCCACACCAAAGGCATGTATCATAAAAACTGTAAGTGATTTAGTGGTTTAGCCCTTGTGTTGTCTTCCTGTCGACCATGCACTTGTCCTCCCGGGTCATAGATGTTGCAAGCATAACAAAATTGACCAGTTCATAAAGCATGAAGTAATTTATTACTCAATTCTGTGTTACGCCTTTTATCCAACTTCATTCCACTCATTAGTTTTACACTTATTTTTGCATTCATGGTCAACAGACCTCATTTACATGAATTATACCTAATTTCTGAGTAAAATGAGGATATATGATTAGTTGTTTTGGATTATAACAGACTGGTATATGGCAATTATTAGCCAGGATATACCCAGATCAAAATTAACTGATGCAATTTTATTCACCAACAACAGAGAGTCAACAAAAAGGACAAAACTATTTCATGAAGAAATGTATTGTCTCCATTTAGGAAAAGACACATGAAGGTGGTATAAGAACAAGTTTACAAAGCTGCAGCTTTGAAGATGTGTGTGTGTGCTCACGTGTGTGTGTGTGTGAGTGTGTGTGAGTGTGTGTGTGTGTGTGTGTGTGTGTGCGTGTGTGTGTGCGTGTGTGCGTGTGTGTGTATGCACATACTTGTACATATGCACGTGTGTCCGTGTGTGTGGCGGGGTGAATGTGTGTATGCAGGTGTTTGTGTGTCTGGGCATGTCCATGCATGTGTGTGTGTTTATCTTCTGTAAAGCACAATAGTGCCCTATTGCACTACCTGTGGTCTAATGCACCTGGGAAGACCATACATGCTATAAAATTGAATAAAACACCCAAAATTCTATGAAAGTTGTGAATATGAATTTTACTTGCGAAGAGCATGGAAGGGAACAATGCATGTTATTTTTTGGTTAATTTGTTTGAAAGAAACCCATATTTCTTATAAGAAACTTTGAAAACACGACACATTTAACCCGAAGACAACAACAAGGGTTCGATGTCTTTTTACTGGCTGGTGTAAGATTAGAGTAAGTAGTCAATAACGCCACACATAGGCTAATAACAGAGGAATGTAGATTTTATTTAAAATGACGGTTGGGGTCAGCACCTCAGAGACTTTGCCGTGGGTCAGCACCTCTGAGACTTTGCCGTCGGTCAGCGCTCCAGAGACTTTGCCGTCGGTCAGCGCTCCAGAGACTTTGCCGTCGGGCAATGCCCCAGAGACTTTGCCTTTGGTCAACGCCCCAGAGACTGTCCTGGAGGCTTTGCCGGCCTCCGGGTCCCCTGAGTCCCGGCCGTGTAGCGGCCCCCCAGAGCCCCCTGAGTCCCGGCCGTGTAGCGGCCCCCCAGAGCCCCCTGAGTCCCGGCCGTGTAGCGGCCCCCCAGAGCCCCCTGAGTCCCGGCCGTGTAGCGGCCCCCCAGAACCCCCTGAGTCCCGGCCGTGTAGCGGTCCCCCAGAACCCCCTGAGTCCCGGCCGTGTAGCGGCCCCCCAGAACCCCCTGAGTCCCGGCCGTGTAGCGGCCCCCCAGAACCCCGGCCGGCTAGCGGTCTCCCCCTTCCCCGGCCGGCTAGCAGTCCCCCAGAGCCCCCAGAGTCCCGGTCGGTTAGCGGTCCCCCAGAGCCCCCAGAGTCCCGGTCGGTTAGCGGTCTTCCCCTTCCCCGGCCGGCTAGCGGTCCCCCCTTTCCCCGGTCGGCTAGCGGTTCCCCAAAGCCCCCCGAGTCCCGGCCGGCTAGCGGTCTCCCCCTTCCCCGGCCGGCTAGCGGTCTCCCAGAGCCCCCCGAGTCCCGGCCGGCTAGCGGTCTCCCAGAGCCCCCCGAGTCCCGGCCGGCTAGCGGTCTCCCAGAGCCCCCCGAGTCCCGGCCGGCTGGCGGTCCCCCAGAGCCCCCCGAGTCCCGGTCGGTTAGCGGTCTCCCCCTTCCCCGGCCGGCTAGCAGTCCCCCAGAGCCCCCCGAGTCCCGGCCGACTAGCGGTCCCCCAGAGCCCCCCGAGTCCCGGCCGGCTAGCGGTCTCCCCCTTCCCCGGCCGGCTAGCGGTCTCCCCTTTCCCCGGTCGGCTAGCGGTTCCCCAAAGCCCCCCGAGTCCCGGCCGGCTAGCGGTCTCCCCCTTCCCCGGCCGGTTATCGGTCTCCCTCTTCCCCGGTCGGTTAGCGGCCTCCCCGTTCCCCGGTCGGTTAGCGGCCTCCCAGACCCCCGGCTAGCTAACCGCTCCCCCGAACTGGTGTCCGGCTTCCCTAACCGGACCATGCCTTTTCCCCCTCGTACCTTGCCGGGCTCTGGCGTCCCCAAACCCAATCTGTCTGTCCCTATCACCGTGCCCGTCTCCGTCCCCGTCACCGTGCCCGTCTCCATCCCCGTCACCGTGCCCGTATCCGTCCCTGTCACCGTGCCCGTCCCTGTAACCGTGCCCGTCTTTGTCTATGTCACCGTGCCCGTCCTTGTCTATGTCAAAGTGCCTGTCTTTGTTCCCGTCACCATGCCCGTCTCTGTCCCCCTCACGGTCCGCGTCCCTGTTACCTTCCCTGCCCCTAAGTCCGAGTCGGTCCCTTCTATGTTTGTCCCGTCTGCGTCAGTCCCATCCGCGTCTGTTCTGTCTGAATCTGTGTCTGCATGTGTCCAGTCTGAGTCTGTTTCGTCTTTGTCTGCGTCTGTCTCGTCCAAGTCTGTCCAGCCCCGTGTGTCCTCACTCCCCAGTTCCCGGTCCCTGTGCCCCAGCGCCCTTTGCTCCCTGTGCCCCAGCGCCCTTTGCTCCCTGTGCCCCAGCGCCCTTTGCTCCCTGTGCCCCAGCGCCCTTTGCTCCCTGTGCCCCAGCGCCCTTCGTTTCCTGTGACCCCTGTGTCCCTAGTGCCCCGTGCCCTGTGTCCCTAGTGCCCTTTGTCCCCAGTTCCCTGTGTCCCGTGTCCCCAGTGCCCTCTGTGTCCCCAGTGCCCTGTGTCCCTAGTGCCCTCTGTGTCCCTAGTGCTCTCTGTCCCCTTTGTCCCCAGTTCCCTGTGTCCCTAGTGCCCCGTGTCCCCAGTGCCCTGTGTCCCTAGTGCCCTCTGTGTCCCTAGTGCTCTCTGTCCCCTTTGTCCCCAATTCCCTGTGTCCCTAGTGCCCCGTGTCCCTAGTGCCCCGTGTCCCCAGTGCCCTGTGTCCCTAGTGCCCTCTGTGTCCCTAGTGCTCTCTGTCCCCTTTGTCCCCAATTCCCTGTGTCCCTAGTGCCCCGTGTTCCCAGTGCCCCGTGTCCCCAGTGCCCTGTGCCCCTAGGGCTCTCTGTTCCCTATGCCCCAGTCGCCCTTTTTCCTCCTCCGGACTCTCGCCCTCGTTGGGTAGTTTTCTGTTTGTTTCTTTTTTTTAGGGACGTCTGGAATCCGTCCCTTGAGGAGGGGGTTCTGTCGTGGTTGTGTGTATTTCCCTTGTTTGCTTTTTGCTTTTTCTGTATTTCCCCTTCGTTTATGTTCTGTGGTTTGTGTCTAGTGTTGTCAAGTTTCTGTATTTAGTTCATTTCATGTTCTCTGTTAGTCCCTTCCCATTTCCTGTTTTGTTTTGAAAGGTTGTCTGTCTCCCCTTGTGATGTCTAGTTTTACTTCCTGTGTTTTCCCGCCTGTGTGATTACCTGATGTTTGCCACCTGTTCCCCAGCCCTTGTGTCACCTGCCTCTTGTTTCCTCGTTAACCAGTTTATTTAGCCCCTGAGTTTCCTTTGTCCTTCGTCTGATCATTTTGCTTCCGTGTCCTACCCTCCCAGTCCCACTTTGGCTTGTTCCTGTGCATTTTTCCTTGTGAGTTTAGCCCTGTGAGTCTCTAGTCTGTGTTCCCTTGGTTTTTGGTTATCCTGCTCTTCTATTTTTGTTTTACTCTGGACTTTTGTTTTTGCCCATTTGGATTCCTCGTTTTTTCCCCTGCGGCCTCACGACTCCTTGTTTGCCTTCTGTTTTTTGGATCCTCTTTTGTTTGGTTTGAACCCCGACTTTTGCCTTGATAAACCCTTCTGTTCAAACCATCTCCTGCCTGCCTGACTCGGCATTTGGGTCCACCATTCCCTGCCTCTCATCACACGTTGTTTTGCATCTTGCACTGCTCCTAACTACCTTAACGTTAGCTTACTGACCGGCCTCGTCGTCTTCATTTGTTTTTTTGGTTAGAACATTTGGCCGCGTCACTTTCCAAAGCTTTCTTCTTTTTTATTCTGGCCTTTTCAGCGCCGCCTTTGCGCTTTCTGTTATCTGACTTTTTTATTTTGAGCAACTTGCAAGGTGTCGGGGCGGGGGGGGGCAGGGAGTCAAAAGATAATCACGTCATCATTAACCTGCAGGCTGCACTCTGCGAGAAAATATTAAATAAAAAGAGTGGGACTGCAATAAAATAATGAATAAAAATAGTGGGGCTGCTGTGAGTGCAGGCAGCCATAGGGACAGCATCCATATTTCAACCCTGTGCCATGACAACAACGGCCCTCGCGGCCAAAAAAATAGACCGGCCCAACGGGAATTTTCCCGGTGCTCCCGATTAGCCAATCCGGGCCTGGTTGTTATATTGTTTCGGGGACAATGACATGGCTGGATAGCCATAGATGTAGGACACCTAGTAAAGGTGTTCCAGTGAAACGGACTGTTTACCGTTAAATCAATAACTAAATCAATGCGCTACATGAAATTAAAAAGGAAATGTGGATCTGTTATTTCCAACTCGTCCTCTGAACACCACAGGATGGCGCTAACACACGCTGCAGGAAGTAAGTTATACTTCCCCTCTGGACTGACTTTGTTTCACAGAGAATAACGTTAACTCACATCCCGTTCACTGTTCAGGTCGCTACTCCAGGCTGCGCCGCTGCGGCCGACAGTAACGTTACACATCGCGGATCAAATTGTTCGTAAAAGTCGTTATATTGTTTCGGGGACAATGACATGGCTGATAGCTAGCTTGTCTTGTTGTTTAACATACTGTCAAATTATTTTTACTGATTGCCAACTGTACACAATGTTATTGACTTTGGATCTTGCTAGCATAGCGTTAGCTAGCATAGCGTTAGCTTTCTGGCTCGTAGCTGAGCTGAAGGATTCTATCAGCTGAGCGGACTATAAACATCTCCGGTTGCTAAGGGTGGCAATTTCGTATCTAAGGTCCTTCCTATTTCCTGGAGGAGTGAACCACGTTTGCATTGCATTAGAACCTGATGGATGGGAATGATTGTTCCAGGTATTAGTATTAGTAAAAACTTTAGATTTCGATCGTAAAACTAATTAAAATGTGAAATAAAGTTTTAAAAAGATGTTATTTGGCAAGTGACCATGGTATAAGCGGGTTAATGCCCTTCGATGTGTCCATTGTCAGGTATTAATGGACTTCGGCGGGACGCGTCGGACGGTTCACGCCTCGCCGTCGTCCATTAATACCTGACAATGGACACCTCGTCGGGCATTAAACCTTACTTAGCCACTAAGAAGACTCGACACAACGTGAGACTTTGCTCCAAGTATCTCCAGGAGTTCTACACATTAACTCAGCATTGAGAACATTGTTTGTGTTCACAGATTTACTAAAAAGAAAGTTGTTGAACAACTCACCATAGCTCTTGTTGTCTCCGGCTGCAGCCATATTGTCAGTCAAAACTAGTCGATTTCCGAATGCGGATCAACGGACTCCATTGGAGGAAATGTATGTGCTGAAATATGTGCCACCAGAAACTGAATTTGAATCATTTATATTTGAATTTGAATTGCTAAACTTGAATCATTGCATTGAAAAACTGAATCACATAATTTGAAATTTGAAAATAAAATTTGATCCTCAGTGAAAATTCAACTCTCTTTATATCTTCACATTCAGTTCTCAAAATTTAGCTTTCAAGTTACTGAGAGAGACATCCGGTAGTTGGAGGTTGAAGGAAGAGCAATCGAGCACAGATCGATCGAAAGCGTTCAGTGCATAGACATATATAGAGCAGACGCCGCATCGACCGCTACTGCCTACTGGTGCTGAAGAGCAGTAGGGCCGCCATCTTGGACCGGTCGCCAAGACAACAACCTCGAAAAAGGGGAACAGCTACTCGTCAAATGTCATGTCGGGGCCCGCGGTCGTCGAAGCGCAGCATCCTTGAGTACGCGTGGAACCGTTTGAGAGACATGGTGGCGCGGAAGATGGCCCTGCCACTCTACTCGTGCCACAGGCTCTCGATGGCCTTGTTGCGGGACCTGTACACGCCCGAGAGTATCAGCAGCCCGAGGTAGGCGCGCAGGTCCGTGGCGTCCATGACTTTCCACTCGGCTTGGCCGCTGCCGCCGCGTTGCCTTCGGAGGCCCTCCAGGTTCGTGGCGGCCACTACGATGTCTTGTATTTGCCGCGTGACAAACAGGCAGAACGCGGACTCTATATCGTGGGTCCCCCTGTAGTAGCAGCAGCAGCGCAAGTAGCAACGCGTCCGTGGGATTGTTGTTGTCCTCGCAGTCGGTCCTGTAGGTCCTTTTCTGCTTCTTTGTCATGGGGGTCTTTTTCTGTGGCACGGTGGTGATGAGGTCGAGGGCGACTGGGGTGATACGTTTTTGAGGACCATTCGATTTTGCCGTCTTTTGAAACAAACGTTTCCCTCTCCCGGTTCTCTTATTGTACTACAACTGCTTCTCTGTCGTCGTGGCCGTCGTCGTGGCCTTCTTCTTCTTCTTCTTGGCTTACTTTTTCGTCTCCCGTTTCGTGTCCTCCCTGATCTCCAGCTTGTTTGACTTTCACATCGCGGAGGTCGTTTTCACCGGCGTCGTCCTGCTCTTTCGTCGTCCTGCTCTTTGTCTGTCCTAACACACATCCGCCAGATTCACTTTCTTCACTTTCTTCACTTTCCTCTTCTTCTTCTTCTTCTGGGACAATGCGTGCGGCGCTGGCCAGGAGAATCCGCAGCAGTGTTCAATTTAGAATAGAACAACAGGCCATGATGACACCAATAAATCAACAAAAGAGCAAGTGTGTAGCAAAGTGTTTTAGTGTGCCCAGCTCAAGCCGGGACCCCGTGCGAGGCCGGGAAGGCGACGCGAAGGCGCCAAGGGGGGTTAGTGGAAAAACGCAGATCGACTACAGGCCGGGTCTCCGGGACCCGAGAGGAAGAATAGACTAAAGGCCGACGGGGGGTCTCACAGACCCGAGAGGCCGAGGCGAGGGGGTTAGTGGAAAAACGCAGATCGACTACAGGCCGGGTCTCCGGGACCCGAGAGGAAGAATAGACTAAAGGCCGGTGGGGGGGTCTCACAGACCCGAGAGGAATAGACTAAAGGCCGGCGGGGGTCTCCCAGACCCGAGGGGCCGAGGAGAGTCGGGGGATATACCAAGGAACCAAGGCCAGTGCGATGGCAATACAAGGAGGAAGGTCGACCGGACCCCAAGGACAACACAAGGGTTAATTAAGACCGTTGCTGTGCTTGCATCACTTCCTTACCCCTCCTACCAGTCCCTTGCCCCTCCTACCAGTCCCTTACCCCTCCTACCAGTCCCTGTGGTCACTTGGCCGGTGAATGCAAATGAAAAAAAGGTTTGTTTTTGTTTGTTTCTGGTATGTACCTTTTTCGGAACGAGTTCGGTTTGAGTGGTTGGCTGATTCTCGTCACTAGTGCCTGGGTTTTCATCAATATCCATTTTGTTTATTTCCAAACTTCCGCGCTCGCGGCTCGCTCGACGAGTGAAAGACATGACTAAAAAGCGCTTTGTCATTGGCTGAGGGTGAAGCCCTGAACTGACGAGTGAAACACGTGACTAAAAGGCACTTTGTCATTGGGTGAGTGTGAAGCCCTGAACTTCGTGAGAGCTGGAAGGAATTATTATTATTTTTATTTTTTTTTTATATATATATAAAATCAAAGTTATTAAAAATGTAATCGCGAGCAGGGTGAATCAAGATCGCGATTTTATAACGATTAATCATGCAGGCCTAGTCCTTACTAGGCAAAGCCCCGCTGTACCTACGCTCACTGTAGTCCAGTCTTTTTAAGCCAAAATGGGTATCAACCTTGAACAAATTGCAACAGAACCAAACTCAACTGATTTTTGTATACTCATTATGTCCTGAGTAAGGAAAAAACCCACTGAAATATCCTATTAGGGGAAAGTTTAAAAAAGACCCAAATATAGCCTATTCATACACCTATTCATTCTTTTTCTCACATGAATAGGGTAAAATTGTAATCTTTAGATATCACCATGAACATTACTGAGTTGATTACTGACATCAAGCCAAACAGAAAATGTATTACAAGTATTTTTAAATAGTTTGTTAACATGGACAAACGGTGCAAAATGTAATTACGTATGTGCTAATTTGCATAAATACCACAACAGATGTAAACATTGGGTATAGCCAGGTGAAATGTCTTGTTGAATCCTGTTGACATCTTACAGTAAAAGACTTCATGGTAATGTATGAATGGAATCCATTTAGGCTACCCATGAGTATAAATACACAGAGGCAGGAAGAAGTACTTTAAACCAGCCTTTATTCATTATTACAGTATTGCAGAGATGGGGTTTGGGGCTGGGTCGGTGGGACTGTTTCTGGGGGGGTCTGAGGGAAGATGGGTGCTGACGTTGACGGTAAGCGTATTGCCTCATTTCCGGTGTTTCCGTGTTGTGCTATGGTCGCTTGTTTGCTGCTCAAACAAAACTTAGCTACTCAACTCTGCTTTATTGTCTAATTTAGCGGCTATTTGCCTGGATTACATTAATTTAAAACAAACCATGCTTGCTTAGAGCCCGCATCAACGGGGCATAAGCATAGCTAAACTCAATTTGTTTAATTTAGCGGTTATTTGTCTGGATTGCACTTAAACTGGCTAGCTAGGCCTACACTTGCTTGCTTAGAGCCCGCATCAACGGGGCATAAGCATAGCATCTGTTTAATTTAACGGCTATTTTTCTCAAATTGCATTTGGACTACACCAGTTGCACTCAAGCACGTATCTGTAGCTATCTTCCCTTACAGCGACTGCCTCGCTGACTTCACGATTAAAACGCTGTTAGCTACTTTAGCTTAGCCATTAGCAATGGCCAATTCCTCTCCATCTCCTGCTCTCTCTTGCTCTGTGTGTCAAATGTTCAGCTATTCATCTGCCTCCTTTAGTGATAATGACACTTGTAATTAATGTAGTTTATTCGCTGTTCTGGAGGTGAGGCTTAGTGAGTTTGAAGCACGGCTCCACACTATGGAATCAAAGTCGTATGTTTCCGTAGCTAGCCAGCTTAGCGTAGCTGGTGCGGGCCAACATGTAGCTTCTGCTAGCAGTCCCCCGGCAGACCCCAAGCAGTCGGGCGGGTGGGTGACTGTCCGAAGGAAGCATAGCACTAACTGTAATCCGGGGGGTGCACATAGCGGTGGTCACTCTAAATGGGGGCATCCTCAACTTTCTAACAGGTTCTCCCCACTCAGTGATACAACCGCTGAGAAGCCAATTCTGGTTATTGGCAGTTCTATACTGAGAAACGTTAGGATGTCGGCTCCAGAGGCCGCGGTCGTGTGCGTCCCTGGGGCCAGAGCGGGCGATATAGAATCTAATCTAAAGCTGCTGGCTAAAAATAAAAATAACAGTAAATACAGTAAGATCATACTCCACGTAGGTGGCAATGATACCCGATTATGTAAATCGGAGATCACTAAAATTAATGTTGAGTCACTTTGTGCATATGCAAAGACTATGTCGGACTCAGTAGTCTTCTCTGGACCCCTGCCAAACCTGATCAGCGATGAAAAATACAGCCGCATGTCATCCTTCAACCGCTGGTTGAAGGAATGGTGCCCAGCTAATGATGTGGGCTACGTAGATAACTGGAAGACGTTCTGGGGAAAGCCTGGTCTTAAGAGGGACGGCATTCATCCCACTTGGGATGGAGCCGCTCTCATATCAAAAAATCTGACCGAGTTTATTAGCGGTCGTAAACCATGACAACCCAAGTTAGACATCAGTAATCAGAGGTGCAGTGCAACGTGCTCCTCTGTGCCTCCGTTAGAGCAGCCGCCCTCTCATAGTCTAATAACCACGGTGTCTGTCCCCCGACTCAGATCGGTTAAATCAAAGGTTAACAAAAGAGGAGCTATACTTAACAACCTGATTGGAATTAAAACAACATCTGCAATGATGGAACAGAATAGGAAAATCAGATGTGGACTATTAAATATTAGATCGTTGTCTTCTAAAGCAGTATTAATAAATGAATTGATATCAGATAATCAAATTGATCTATTCTGTCTTACCGAAACCTGGCTGTGCAATGAAGAATATGTTAGTTTAAATGAAGCCACTCCTCCCAGCCATAATAATACTCAAATTCCTAGAGGATCAGGCCGAGGAGGGGGAGTTGCAGCGATATTTGATTCAAGCCTGTTAATTAATCCTAAACCTAAACTAAATTATAACTCGTTTAAAAGCCTAGTTCTTAATCTTCAACATCCAACATGGAAAACAGTACAGCCAATTATATTTGTTGTTGTTTACCGAGCTCCAGGTCCGTATTCTGAATTTTTATCTGAATTCTCAGAGTTTTTATCATGTTTAGTCCTAAAATCAGACAAAGTACTTATTGTAGGTGATTTTAATATTCACATGGACATTGACAACGACAGCCTTAGTATTGCTTTCAACTCACTATTAGATTCAATTGGTTTCAGTCAGAGTGTGCATAAGGCCACTCACTGTTTTAACCACACCCTCGACCTTGTGCTGGCATACGGCATCGAAATTGAAGATTTAATTGTATTTCCGCAGAATCGTTTATTATCAGACCATTTTTTAATAACTTTTGAATTCTTACTACCCGACTATATGAAATTAGATAAAAGCTTCTACACTAGATGCCTATCTGACAGTGCTATAGCTAAATTTAAGGAAGATATTCCAACAGCATTTAACTCAATGTCATGCTTTAATATAACAGAGGACCTTTTTGTTAACTTCAGTCCCTCCCAAATTGATAATTTTGTAGACAGTGCTACGGCCTGCCTACGGACGACTTTAGACTCTGTTGCTCCACTCAAAAAGAAGACGAGGAAGCAAAGGAAACTAGCACCTTGGTATAACTCCCAAACTCGCAAACTAAAACAAATATCGCGAAAACTGGAAAGTAAATGGCGTTCCACCAAACTGGAAGAATCTCGTTTAGATTGGCAAGACAGTCTGAAAACCTATAGGAAGGCCCTCAGAAATGCCAGATCAGACTATTACTCATCAATAATAGAAGAAAATAAGAACAACCCAAGGTTTCTTTTCAGCACTGTAGCCAGGCTGACAGACAGTCACAGCTCTACTGAGCCATCTATTCCTATAGCTCTGAGTAGTGACGACTTCATGAGCTTCTTTGATGATAAAATTATAACAATTAGAGATGAAATTAATCACCTCTTGCCCTCAACTTCTAACAGTTCACCTTCAAACGCAGGACTGCTAGAAGGAACAACAAGACCTGACATATACTTAGACTGCTTTTACCCTATAAACCTTCAACAATTAATGTTAAAGGTCTCTTCAGCTAAGCCATCTACCTGTCTCTTAGACCCCATCCCAACGAGGTTACTTAAAGAAGCGCTACCGCTGGTTAACATTTCATTATTAGATATGATTAATATGTCCTTATTAACAGGTTATGTACCACAGTCATTTAAAGTAGCTGTGATTAAACCTATTCTGAAAAAACCCACCCTCGATCCGGAGGTCTTAGCCAACTATAGACCTATATCTAATCTTCCCTTCCTCTCCAAAATCCTTGAGAAGGTAGTTGCTAATCAGTTATGTGATTTCCTACATAGCAATAGTTTATTTGAGGACTTTCAGTCAGGATTTAGAAAGCATCATAGCACAGAGACGGCACTGGTGAAAATGACTAACGACCTTCTAACTGCTTCAGACAAAGGACTTGTTTCCATACTTGTCTTACTAGATCTTAGTGCTGCCTTTGACACTATTGACCATACCATCCTGTTACAGAGACTGAAACACTTAGTTGGTATTACAGGAATCGCACTGAGCTGGTTTAAGTCCTATTTCTCTGATCGATCTCAATTTGTTAATGTTAATGACAAATCCTCCAACTACGCTAAAGTTAACCATGGCGTTCCACAAGGCTCAGTGCTTGGACCAATTCTATTCTCCTTATATATGCTTCCTCTAGGTAATATTATTAGGAAACACTCAATAAACTTTCACTGTTATGCAGATGACACCCAATTATACTTATCAATCAAACCAGATGAAATCAGTCAATTAGCTAAACTTCAAGCATGTATTACAGATATAAAATCATGGATGACCTACAACTTTCTGATGCTAAACTCAAGCAAAACTGAGGTGATTGTGCTGGGTCCTAAACCCCTCCGATCCTCAATATCCAAAGATATAGCTACCTTGGATGGTATTGCCCTGGCCTCCAGCACTACTGTCAGAAATCTAGGAGTTATTTTTGACCAGGATATATCCTTTAATGCCCACTTAAAACAAACCTCAAGAACAGCCTATTTTCATCTTCGTAACATTGCCAAAATAAGGAACATCCTGTCTCAGAACGAAGCTGAAAAACTAGTCCATGCCTTCGTTACTTCCAGGCTGGACTATTGTAATTCCTTACTATCAGGATGCTCAAACAAGTCACTTAAGACTCTCCAGCTGATCCAGAATGCTGCAGCTCGTGTACTGACAAGAACTAAGAAAAGAGATCATATTACTCCCGTATTAGCTTCTCTGCATTGGCTCCCTGTAAAATCCAGGATTGAATTTAAAATCCTCCTCCTGACCTACAAAGCTCTAAATGGTCAAGCACCATCATATCTTGAAGAGCTCATAGTACTTTACTGTCCCACTAGAGCACTGCACTCCCAGAATGCCGAGTTACTTGTGGTTCCTAGAGTCTCTAAAAGTAGAATGGGAGCCAGAGCCTTTAGCTATCAGGCTCCTCTCCTGTGGAACCAGCTCCCAGTCTGGGTCCGGGAGGCAGATACTGTCACCACATTCAAGAGTAAACTTAAGACTCTCCTCTTTGATAAAGCTTATAGTTAGGGAGTGAGGAGTTGCAGCATCTGCCTAGCCCGGCCCACCTGCTTCTCTGTCCTAGAAATGCTTGTTACTAACCTAGCTCTGGGAGCTTGCTCCCCGGAGTCTTTCTGTTTCTTTTTCACCCAGGATGAAATCCTGGGATTAGGATGGCACCAAAATCATGGTTCCAGCTGTTGCCGTGGTTCTGCTGAGAAATACCCTGCTATGCCGTGCTGCTCCCTGCGCTACTACACCCACTTTTTCTAAACACTGTTTATTTACTATACTGTGATGCACCCCAACGGCCAGCAGACACCTCCTACCAAGAGCCTGGGTCTGTCTGAGGTTTCTTCCTAAAAGGGAGTTTTTCCTTGCCACTGTTGCACTAGTGCTTGCTCTTGGGGGGACTTGTTGGGTTTTTTGTAAATTATAGTGTGGTCTAGACCTACTCTATCTGTAAAGTGTCTTGAGATAACTCCTGTTATGATTTGATACTATAAATAAAATTGAATTGAAAATTGAATTGAAGAACCGGAGACAAGGGTAAGGAGAATGCAGATGAAAAAAGGTAGGTCCTGTTCTTCCCTCAGACTCATCCCCTATACGTGTATATATATATATATATATATATATATATATATATATATATATATATATATATATATATATATATATATATATATATATATATATATATATATAAAGGTTAGGGGGAGGGGGGGAATGTATGTATAATTTATTTATTCCCTACTTACTGTCAACCTTGTTACTGCGTCTGTAATCAGTCCACCAACGTGCTGCCGTGAGGGACTGACCACCGACAGATACATCAACACACTGTCACACGCTCCACACGTAAAATACAACCAGTACTGCAGTTACCAAATGTAAAGTTACTTTGTGAGTCGATATAAGAACGTTAGAGTGGCGGTCAACAGAACGTGTTCACTCCCCCCCCCCCGCCCTCTTTGTCAAAGCCCCAAAAAACCAACAGGTGAAGCCAACAAATATGTCATCACATCTGCTCAAACAGCGATGAAAACGCCCCCCCACCTACAATCAATTAATAATATAAATGAGACCATAAACATCATACATACAGTATGGGGCTCCTACACTTGTATTATCCATTTACTGACATATCTTTAACAAAAACCTTTGTGCCTCTTCACAGCTGGAGAATTGTTATACATGGAGGCACTGATGGATTCAGTGTTATGTACCCACAGTTCTCCGGGGTTTCCTCACAGCTGGCGCCCAACATGGTTTACCCACCGCGGTAGAAGTGACAAGGGAGGAGGACATGTTGAGGGGCCAGGTACATGCTGGAGCATCCAGAGGGGGGCAGGTACATGCTGGAGCATCCAGAGGGGGGGCAGGTTAGAAGTTTCTAATGTCATATCAGTTGTTTTTTACTTGTAATTTTCTCTAAACATTACAATTCAAATTATACATATAGCATTTTTTCTAATATCTCAAGGATGTACTTCCCAACAGCCAACATTATACAATCAAGAATAAAACAATCAATAGTTTTTTAGCTAGGATCAAGACACTTCTTTGTGCCAAGCCCCCACCCCAATAACTTCTGTCTGTCTAATAATCCATCTAAATCAGAAAGAAGAAGCGACATCACTGGGAAGCCAACTGGAAGGCTGTGGCTGATCAGGATCTGCATATGATCTGTCTGCACGTTGTGTTCCTGCCAAGGCTGAACTGACATCTCCAGCAGTTCATCAGAATGTGGGACAGGAGCCCACATCAGTTATGGGTGGCTGGTCTGCTTTTGGGGCCGCATGAAAATCTTGAGCAGGTAAAACATGTTTCCTTGTGCAACACAGGATCATTTCTAAACATGCCTACTTCATTTTATAACGTGGTTCATATTTTAGCAGATCGGCCCTACACACTGGGGCATGGACTGGGATGGACCTGTTGCAGCACCAGACTCAGAGGCTTTGGCTGAGGCTCCACCAGCTCCCGTGGATTTGCAGCAGACAATTGAGGGGCATTGAAGTGTCAGTATTGACCCCTTCATGACAAGTGACGTCTTTGGTGTGGACATCTACCTCCAAGCGTTGGCAGTGGCACAAACTGTAATGGTCACACAGACATAAACAGGCAGATACTAAAATCTGCTCCGTCTGTGGTCAACACGGAGGAAATGGAGTTACTGCATCCTGTACTCAATGTGTGTGCAACTGTACTAACAGAGTGAAAATTGTGAATTTCTCCTCGCAGGATAAATAAAGGCATTCTTCTTTGCCTGCAGCAGCAGGGGGAGCCTGGCGTCGTCGTTGCTCTGTTGGTACGTCATACGCTTCGTTGATCTGATTGGTTGATTTGGTCCGTCTATCACCAACATAGCTGGTGATAGACAGATGGTTTATCCAATCAGATAACCGGTATTTTCGCCCCTTCCCAAACGTTCTCCAACAGAAAGTTCCCAGATGGATATGCTGAGCAGATGAGAAGAAATCCATCTGGAGGAGTCAGGTTACGTTTCAATGTGCTCACTTGATGACTAGTTTTCTCCTACATGGGTACAACATATGTAAGTGATTTATGGATATATATTTTTTATCACATCCAAATTTCAAATATTTGTGCTACTCTATAACTTATCTATGTAAACCAAGTCAACTGCAGAAGTACCCATGGTTAGGAGCCACTGCTCTATACCGCCCTGGCTTCCTCTGGATCTGATTACTGTCAACATAGTCTGTAGCCGTGACTTTCCACTTCCGGGACCGGATGCATGTATTTGCGCTGATGTCGGTATAGTCCCCTTCCTGTTTCTCTGTGTTGGCGTTCTAACCTCCGGCTGATTTGTGAGGACTCTGGTTAACTGCTCCTCAGATCTCTGCAGGGTAAATCCAGACAGCTAGCTAGACTATCTGTCCAATTGGAGTTTCCTGTTGCACAAGTATTTTACAGCTTAGTCTCGCCTCGCCAGACCGTCCTCCAAAGCATTTTACAGCGGCTCAGTGCGGAGCTTAGCACCGCCCAAGATGATTCTGATTGGTTCAAAGAAAAGCCAATAAACCAGAGCACGTTGTTCTCCCATCCAGGAATGCTGTGTGGACTAGACAGACCCTCCTCCACAGTGATGTGAAGGAGGGTCTGGCAAAGCGAGTCTACTGTCAACATTAAATATCTACATTAACAGTATGTATTGCATGATTAAAATATGTTGTGTATATACATATGAATATGTGTGTATGTATTGGTATTTGCCTCTCCGGGAACCATCACCTTATCGTGGTGGAGAGGTTTGGGTGTCCCTATGAACCTGAGGGCTGTGTTGTCTGGAGCTTTGTGCTCCTGGTAGGGTCTCCCATGGCAAAGTGGTCTCAGGTGAGGGGCCAGACGAAGAATGGTTCAAAAAACCCTATGGAAGAACAAGGAAGGGATAAAGAGACCCTGCCCGGAGGAAGCCCGGGGCCCCCGTCTGGAGCCAGGCCCAGAGGGAGGGCTCGTCAGCGAGTGTCTGGTGGCTGGGTCTGCCACGGAGCCCGGCCGGGCACAGCCCGAAAAAGCTACGTGGCACCTATCTCTCCAGCCCATGGGCCCACCACCTGTGGGAGGAACCGCTGGGGTCGGGTGCGCTGCCACACGGGTGGCGGTGAAGGTCAGGGGCCTCGACGGACCAGACCTGGGCAGCAGAGGCTGGCTCTGGGGACGTGGAATGTCACCTCGCAGTGGGGGAAGGAGCCGGAACTTGTGCGTGAGGTGGAGCGCTACCAGTTGGATCTGGTGGGGCTTACCTCTACACACAGTCTCGGTTCTGGAACCGTACTCCTGGAGAGGGGTTGGACTCTTTTCTTCTCTGGAGTTGCCCAGGGTGTGAGGCACCAGGCGGGTGTGGGGATACTCACAAGTCCCCGGCTGAGCCCCGCAACGTTGGAGTTTACCCCGGTGGACGAGAGGGTCGCCTCCCTACGCCTGCGGGTTGTTGGGGGGAAAACCCTGACTGTTGTTTGTGCATATGCACCAAACAAGAGTTCAGAGTATTCAGCCTTCTTGGAGACCTTGAATGGAGTCCTGTATGGGGCTCCGGAGGGGGACTCCATAGTTCTGCTGGGGGACTTCAACGCACATGTGGGCAATGACGGAGGCACATGGAGAGGCGTGATTGGGAGGAACGGCCCCCCTGATCTAAACCAGAGTGGTTGTCTGTTATTGGACTTCTGTGCTAGTCATGGATTGTCTATAACAAACAACATGTTCGAACATAGGGATGCTCATAAGTGTACTTGGTACCAGAGCACCTTAGGCCGAAGGTCAATGATCGATTTTATAATCGTTTCATCTAATCTGAGGCCGTATGTTTTGGACACTCGGGTGAAGAGAGGGGCGGACCTGTCAACTGATCACCATCTGGTGGTGAGTTGGGTCAGGGGGTGGGGGAAGACTCTGGACAGACCTGGTAAGCCCAAACGGGTGGTGCGGGTAAATTGGGAACGTCTGGAGGAAGCTCCTGTATGACAGACCTTCAACTCACACCTCCGGCGGAGCTTTTCGTGCATCCCTGTGGAGGCTGGGGGCATTGAACCTGAGTGGACAATGTTCAAAGTTTCCATTGCTGAAGCTGCGGCAGGGAGCTGTGGTCTTAGGGTCTTAGGTGCCTCAAGGGGCGGTAACCCTCAAACACCGTGGTGGACACCGGTGGTCAGGGAAGCCGTCCGACTGAAGAAGGAGTCTTTCCGGGATATGTTATCCCAGAGGACTCCGGAGGCAGTTGCAAGGTACCGACGGGCCCGAAGGACTGCAGCCTCTGCCGTGAAAGAGGCAAAGCAGCGGGTGTGGGAGAAGTTCGGAGAAGACATGGAGAAGGACTTTCGGTCGGCACCAAGGCGCTTCTGGAAAACCGTCCGCCACCTCAGAAGGGGGAAGCGGGGAACCATCCAAGCTGTGTACAGTAAGGATGGGACGTTGTTGACCTCAACTGAGGAGGTAATAGGGCGGTGGAAGGAGCACTTTGAGGAACTCCTAAATCCAGCTGATGCGCCCTCTTTGTTAGAGGCAGAGCTGGAGGATGACGGGGGATTGTCGTCAATTTCCCTGGTGGAGGTCACTGAGGTAGTCAAACAACTCCACAGTGGCAAAGCCCCAGGGATTGATGAGATCCGTCCAGAAATGCTGAAAGCTCTGGGTGTGGAGGGGCTGTCTTGGTTGACACGCCTACTCAACATTGCGTGGAAGTCTGGGACAGTGCCAAAGGAGTGGCAGACCAGGGTGGTGGTTCCCCTCTTCAAAAAGGGGGACCAGAGGGTGTGTACCAATTACAGGGGTATCACACTTCTTAGCCTCCCTGGTAAAGTCTACTCCAAGGTGCTGGAAAGGAGGGTTCGGCCGATAGTCAAACCTCAGGTTGAAGAGGAACAATGCGGATTCCGTCCTGGGCGTGGAACAACGGATCAGCTCTTTACTCTAGCAAGGATCCTGGAGGGAGCCTGGGAGTATGCCCATCCAGTCTACATGTGTTTTGTGGATCTGGAGAAGGCATATGACCGGGTCCCCCGGGAGACTTTGTGGGAGGTGCTGCGGGAGTATGGGGTGAGGGGGTCCCTTCTCAGGGCCATCCAATCTCTGTATGACCAAAGCAAGAGCTGTGTCCGGGTTCTCGGCAGTAAGTCAGACACGTTCCAGGTGAGGGTTGGCCTCCGCCAGGGCTGTGCTTTGTCACCAATCCTGTTCGTAGTATTTATGGATAGGATATCGAGGTGTAGTCGTGGTAGGGAGGGGTTGCAGTTCGGTGGGCTGGGGATCTCATTGCTGCTCTTTGCAGATGATGTGGTCCTGATGGCATCATCGGCCTGTGACCTTCAGCACTCACTGGATCGGTTTGCAGCCGAGTGTGAAGCGGCTGGGATGAGGATCAGCACCTCTAAATCTGAGGCCATGGTTCTCAGCAGGAAACCGATGGAGTGCCTTCTCCAGGTAGGGAATGAGTCCTTACCCCAAGTGAAGGAGTTTAAGTACCTTGGGGTCTTGTTTGCGAGTGAGGGGACAATGGAGCTGGAGATTGGTCGGAGATTCGGCGCAGCGTGGGCGGTATTACATTCAGTTTATTGCACCGTTGTGACGAAAAGAGAGCTGAGCCAGAAGGCAAAGCTCTCGATCTACCTGTCAGTTTTTGTTCCTACCCTCACCTATGGTCATGAAGGTTCAGTCATGACCGAAAGAACGAGTTCCAGGGTACAAGCGGCCGAAATGGGTTTCCTCAGGAGGGTGGCTGGCATCTCCCTTAGAGATAGGGTGAGAAACTCAGTCATCCGTGAGGAGCTCGGAGTAGAGCCGCTGCTCCTTCACGTCGAAAGGAGCCAGTTGAGGTGGTTCGGGCATCTGGTAAGGATGCCCCCTGGGCGACTCCCTAGGGAGGTGTTCCAGGCACGTCCAGCTGGGAGGAGGCCTCAGGGAAGACCCAGGACTAGGTGGAGGGATTACATCTCCAGCCCTACTGAGATGCTTATTTTTGTCCATGCTTATGATTTTTCCATCCATTCAGGGCAAGTGCACTTCTCAGAGAGCTGACCCAGATTCAAGATTCAAGATGTTTATTGTCATATGCACACAGTTTACACCAGGCAATGAAATTCTTAAATTGCAAAGTTTCCAAAACTCAAAGTATAAAAACACAAAATATAAAATATACACAATATACACACAATATACTTAAAAATATACTTCCAAGATGCATGTGTAAAGTTTGCATTCAGCAGAAGCACTGAATGGCATAAGAGATAGAATATAGACATTGGAAAGTGCAATTATTCACAATATAGTGCAAATAGTGATTATAGTGCAAATATACTGAGTTGTCATGAGACCGAGTCATTCAACAGCCTGATGGCCTGTGGAAAAAAACTGTTTTTAAGTCTGGATGTTCTGGCTGTCATGCTCCTATAGCGTCTGCCAGAGGGTAGCAGTGTGAACAGTGTATGCTGGGGGAGTGTAGTGTCTTTGGTGATGTTGTGTGCCCTCTTTGTGTCCCGGGTTTTGTAAATGCCCTGAAGTGATGGGAAGGCTGTTCCACAGATGTGCAGTTTTAATCACACGTTGGAGAGCTTTCCTTTCCTGTACTGTGCAGTTTCCAAACCACACTGTGATGGAGTTGGTCAGATTCTTAATCCGACTGCAGGACTGACTGTTGGACCGACGGATGGACTGACAGACAGACAGACCACCTCCTGGACCAAGTGCTGGAACAACTCCTCAACCAGTTAGGGAACTGACTGCTGGACTGACTCATGGACCGACTCAAGGACCAAGTAGTGGACTGACTGCAGGACTGACTACTGGACCAAGTAGTGGACTGACTGCTGGACTGACTCATGGACCGACTCAAGGACCAAGTAGTGGACTGACTGCAGGACCTTCCAGTACAATGCCAACAGCGCCAATCCGGGTCTTCCCTCCCTCCCTGGGACAATTATCTGTCAACCATCTGAGAAGGCTCTTCCAGCCTTATTCCAAAAAATCAAGAGCTGCTAAAACTGTAAGTCAGCCATGTCAACGTTGGGACAGAAAAGATTAAGACCTATGTCATACTGTACTCCTTGATGTACCTGTTTAAGTGATGTTGAAGTCATTTGAGATGCTGTTGTAATAAATAAATCTTCTGTCCACAATAAGGCTCTGTAGGACCTTTAAAAGCCCTGATGCTGACCTTTGGACTAAAAGCAAACATGACTTTATGTATCTGATGTAAAAATGACTTTTCAAACAACTGGGTTCAAAAGTATTTTTAGTTGAAATTACTAGTAATTAATGATCTTTATTTTTAGTATGTTGATCACCAGATGGCTCTGTCCTAAACTAGGAAGAAGTAAATGTTTAGTTTTAATGTAACTAAGTAGGTAACATAAATTGATGTTGATTTCTCTCTTGGACACTAGCGTCCCCATAACGCTGCCAGGCTCCAGCGATGCGTGAGTTCAAATGTGTAAGATAAGATAAATTACAGCCACAGTGTTTAGAGTATGAAGAAGGCAGCACACTAAGAACAAAGAGTCCTAAATAAGCTTAAATAATGCTCTACAGTCTTGTCATTAAGGTTATGTTGGCCCTACTATACATACTTCAAACATGTAATGGAAGTGTTAAGGGTGGTGTTTCATAATTGTTCTTATTTGTGACATGATATCCACAGCGGCCAAGGTCAAAGTGGGACAATGCTCTCCAACTTGAAACCTTCTTAAACTGTAATATATTTTGCAGAGTCACCTGACTGCTTCCCTGCTCGTTTGTTAATAGTTTTGTGTCTTAAAGTACTCATCATCCTACAGCTGGCAGCAACACCTGCTCACTGAGGATGTGCCTGATGTTGACCCAGCAAAATGTTTTCAACTGCCGTCAAGGTGAACCACCATTTCAGTTTTTAAATAAATGCTATCATGTAAATGGTCATAAACCATGTGAAGTGATTTCTTAGGGCCTCTAATAGATTATTATTTCTAGAATGTGGTTGAAAAGTTAATTAATGACCTAGATGTCATGGTTGTATGTTCTGTTTCCTGTTTTATTTTGAAGTCTGTCTTTTCTCCCTGGTCTTGTCTGGTTTTACTTCCTGCCTTGTGTTTTACTGCCTTTTTTGATTGTTCTGCCAGCCCTGATGTGTTTCACCTGTTCCCCAGCCCCTTGTTACTGCATTACTCTGTGTATTTAGTCTCTGGGGATTCAGAATTATATTTCCCTGCACCTGGAGCCAATTCTATTCCCATTGGCCCGTCATTGGCATGATGATGCGTTGGGCGCATCTCATTGGCTTTCTTCATAGCCTCAGATGTGATGGTCACACCTCTAGCATGCACATTGGGGGGTTTCTCCGGGTCACAGATCAAAGACTATCATGTATTCTAATCTAGTCTCAGCACAGCAGGGTGTTTGCTTCCTGCTGTGGGACAACAGTTTATTTCCATATGTTAAGTGTGTGGTTTTGATCTAGGCGGTATCCACACGGAAACGTATTTCAATGCAAACGCACATCTTTTGCATCGTTTGGGTCGACTGTCCACATGAATCCTGTAAACGCACTGCCTGTAAACGCACTTTTTTGAAACCTGGTCCCAGGGTGAATAAAAAAAAAGCCGGCTCACGTTTGGCTTCATATGGACGGCGAAACCGCATACGTGCGTATCGATGATGTCACCCCCACACACCTCGGACTCAAAGCTCCGCCTTCAACCCAGCTGACAGCGCTAGCAGGGACGCAACGCTGCTAGCTCGCTAATCTGTCTGCTTATCAACTCCTTGAACGGATTATAGTAACTTTTAGCACCGCTTATTGTAGAAAGGCTACCGCAAGAAAAACGTGTAGCTAGATTATCAAAAAGACATCGGATCATTGATGTTTGTGTGACTGCCGACGTTGATGTTAGCTAGCGTTAGCGCGCTAGCTAGCGCTAGCTAGCGCGCTAACGCTAGCTGTGCTAGCTGCAATCATGTCCGATAGAATGTAAACAAAGTTTACATTCTTTTTCTAGGTGGCCTTTATATAACGAGCAGTGGTGTAAGTTATTAAAGTCTAGTCCATGGATGTGTTAAGCTAAGAGAACTAGCTAACAGTCATGTTATGAACTTTTATATACTGTCTATGGTTATGAAAGGAAGTCACTGAAGGCTGCTCTTCTTCTTCGTTCCGTTAGTTTCTGTAGCAATAACAGCGCCGCCTACAGGCCTGGCATATGAAGTACCGTGTTGAGTCATTTATAAATGGATTCATTTGTACGTGAATTTTCTTGAACCGAATCCAGGGAAGACGGATGCGTTTTCATCCTGACGTCTTCGTCTGGATGGGGCCCTAATCTACCTGGGAGAATAGAAACTAAAGGGTCTGCTCTGACCTCAACCAGGCTGCCATGTGTACTGAATGCATCTGAATCAAAGGTACGTTGTTTAAACTTTTTAAAACCTAACAGGTCCTTTGTGACTTGTGGATCATTTGGTTCTGTGTTTGTTCTGAGTGCAGCATGTGTTGCTGTACTGTGGTGTCTACCATCTACCAACCAGATAGTGTTGTGGGCGGGACATGAAGTGAGACTCAGTGGTGAGTGTTGATTGGCTGTTACTCATCTAAAATCTACCAACCAGATAGTGTTGTGGGCGGGACAGGAAGTGAGACTCAGTGGTGAGTGTTGATTGGCTGTTACTGGTCTAACATCTACCAACCAGATAGTGTTGTGGGCGGGACAGGAAGTGAGACTCAGTGGTGAGTGAGACGGGAGCAGAGGGAGAGACTCAGAGCTGGAGCTGAGACAAAGTAGAACACCTTTTATTTCATTAACTTTATCATAAAACACAGATACAGATCATCTGCTAACTGCCAAATATGGGACCGAGCCTTTCTAATATGGGGCCGAGCCTTTCTAATATGGGACCGAGCCTTTCTAATATGGGACCGAGCCTTTCTAATATGGGACCGAGCCTTTCTAATATGGGACCGAGCCTTTCTAATATGGGACTGAGCCTTTCTAATATGGGACCGAGCCTTTCTAATATGGGACTGAGCCTTTCTAATATGGGACCGAGCCTTTCTAATATGGGGCCGAGCCTTTCTAATATGGGACCGAGCCTTTCTAATATGGGACCGAGCCTTTCTAATATGGGACCGAGCCTTTCCAGCTGCTGCCTTCACATATCAGATGGTCTCCCTCCATTTCTGTTTTTATATCTGGATAAAGACCCATTATAACTCTCTAATCTCTCAGTCTGGTCTCATCATGTCATCATTCTGGGTTTATGAACTGCTGCTTGTTGTTGACGTTGGATCTTCTTTTTGGGTTTTAATATTTACATTTTAATTTTCTTTTATTCAGCTCTTTGGTCAGATTAATGTGTGTTTAAATGTGCTCTAGAAATCAACTTTACTGACTGAAAGTTAACATGAGAAACATGTTACAGACCCAGAGATATGCTGCTTATAATAATTAGTCAGAAATCACAATCACAACCGTTTTATTGATTATTAATAATGTTTATTATACAGATGATAGATTATAGATATAGACCAAGATATAACAACAAGTTTATAACACCGACAACACTGCAAGATACAACTATTATAAATGCATTAAAGACAATTCATATTTCTTCATATATAATATACAACATCACATAATCTTTAGATTTACAATAAAACATCTGGAACACACACACACACACACACACACACACACACACACACACACACACACACACACAACACACACACACACACACACACACACACACACACACACACACACACACACACACACACACACACATGCAAACACATCAACATTAACAAAAGATCAACTAACTTAATATGTATACAGTATATATATATATATATATATATATATATATATATATATATATATATATATATATACACAATATACTAATCCAGACGACAAGGGAACATCTGCATCCTGTCAGGATCAAATGTTCACTTCTAACATTCAGAACTTATTTTACAGTTTTTTACAATCACTTTGCTACTAATTTCAGAACCTTGACGTCATTTTTCAAAACTCTAGACACAAAACTCACAACCAATGATCAAAATACACATTTTTCAAAACTCTAACACTTTTTTCAATTGCTTGGATACAATCCACATAAACCAAAGATCATTTGTTCATTTAACAAAGATCAGCTGTTCAATATGACACGACTTAACATCAAAGTACTACTACTTCAAAAAGCAGTTTACACATTACATTTCAGATGATTGTCTATTCATTTCATTACAATGATCTAACTATCAATCAATACAACTACTCAAAATGATAAGTAACTGTTGCAGTACTCTTACTGCATAGTTGTATGGAAACAGATAAACAATATTCCATGTTTAGATCATGAAAGTTTCAAGATAACGAGATTCATTGTCATCAATTAGTGTGGAGCATGAACCAATCAGAGTACATTATCCATGGATGTAATATTTCATCATCATTCTTTACTGTGATGTACTACTGTTTATCAGACACTGTTTCTATGGTCCCATGTACTACCTTTGAGAGTATCTACAGTATTGACAGTACTGCACTGTATGCATGCAGGCCCTTGGAATTATTTGTCCAATTCTGCCAACTTGCTACTGATGATTGAGATATATACTTTATATAATAAAGTATAGTATAAAGTACTGTATATATATATATATATATATATATATATATATATATATATATATATATATATATATATATATATATATATATATATATACAGATACATCTTACCACATTGTTCGCCATGCCCGAAGGTTTTTTCCAAGATGTTTGTCTAATTGTGATGTAGATGAGAACCTGCGGCCAAATCTACAAGACAGAGTTGATGAATATGTAGAAGTACAGTAATCACTTCTTTGTTTTGCTTATTACAGTACAAGCAAGTTGAGGAACACTGCATTTGATGTTTTACAGTACTGTCTTTTCTTTTCTATTTCCTAGCTAATTATTTTGCTCTGATTCTAATAAACCTATGTTGTGATCGTACTGTATTGTTTTTCATCAATACATTTCAGGTTTTGTTCAATGATTCTACTGTGTCTGTTGTATTCTCTCTACTACTGCAGTACTTTTACAGGGATGTATTTACATCTAGTACCATAATGAAACATGTATCCCCTATTTTGTACTACAATATTGAATGATTGTACTAACGATGACCCAGTGAAACTATGGGTAGCTTGTGTGTGGCTGATCTAAAGAAACGTTTCAATGGTATTTCACTATATATTTGTTTTTTGAACCAATGATTGTGCAAGTGCAAGATTTATTTAAAGATATGAATGTACAATACAATGTTCTGAACATTAGACAGTCTGTGTTACAAGTGATGATCGTTTTGAGTTTTGTGTCTAGAGTTTTGAAAAATGACGTCAAGGTTCTGAAATTAGTAGCAAAGTGATTGTAAAAAACTGTATATTATAATAATAATAATTATTGGGTATTTATGTCTTATTTCTCATCATTTCTGTCTTTTGTGTTGTAGTCTAACTGTTTTCTCTGCATGAATGTGTCCCGTCCCTTGTGTTAAAGCCAGTGTATACCAGGCTGTATTAAAGCCGATGATGAAATGATGATATCTGCATATTAAAGCTGCGCTCCTCTCCGTGTCCTCAGGTTCACAGCGACTACAGCAGCACAGAGCATCAGCAGCAGGACACTGAGACCTGAGCATCGCACTTTGAAGAAGGTGGAGTAGATCCCAAAGGGCTCAAAGTACACTAACACACTTCTCTCTGTTGACTCACACTGAAAATCATCATATGGGTCTAAAACTAGACACCAGTACTCCCCTGCGTCTCCCACTGAGATATTAGAGATAACCAGTTTACCTTCATCATCGTACCAGCTCACTCTGCTCATGCTCTCATTAGACATTATACCAAAGATTCTTCCCTCTGTTCGCTGTGACTTGATAAACCAAAAATGCCACTTACCCTCTCTCCTATCTCTGCATCTGAGAGTGACTTCTTCTCCCTCTGAGAAGAGCTCTACAGCAGGGGGGGCAGATTTGGGGCATATGAACAGAATATACGTTTGATGTCTCATGGAGGCTTCACAGAAGTACACACCTGAGTGATTTAACATTAGAGATGAAAACACCAGCGAGTAGTTTGGGTCTACTGAAGGATCAGTCTGGTTTAGTAGTTCTAGGTCAGTGGAGAATGATTTAGACCAACGTGGGGGCTGTTCATCAGTGGAGTCAGTGATAGTGCACGGCAACACAGCGGTCTCTCCCTCTGAGCCGTAGATTATCTCAGACTGTACCAACCCTACAGTGTATCTGCTAACACACTGCTGTTGGTTCATCACCAGACAGTTGTAGTCTGTAAAGTCTGTTGCTCTGATGTTGGAAACACGAAGAGCTGATGTCTTGGTCACCACTTGGTATCTTCCTCTAACATTGTCCATCACTGATGTCGTCTTGTCCCCAAAAACTCTGCTCCATGTTTCATGTTCATATCTAGAGTCCAGTTTCAGCCACTGGACATCCAGATTATCAGCTGCTCCCTCACATGGCAGGTCCACTGTTTGTCCAAGACTTGCAAAAATATATCTCCGACCATATGTTATATGTTCCTCCAAGTCTCGCTTGAAAAACTGTCCAACCATATGTTAAAGTACAAACAGTGATAGTGAAGATGTTGTCATGCGTCACGTTGCCCTCAGTCCAACACTCCTCTCGGTACCGGCCGGAGTCTGAATGGGTCAGGTGGAGGATGGTGTAAGAAGAAGTTTTCACCGAGCTGACAAGTCGTTGTTTCAGGTGTTCAGGTACTGAGGACTTGTTGGACCGGAGGTCAGAGGTGTTCCACAGGACCAGCTTCTCCTCACCAACAGATCTGGAGATCAGGCAGGAGTTGGTGTTCTCGGGGAGTTTGAATGTGTAAGAGTTTCCTTCCTCTCGGATGATGACCCGTTCCTGTCCATGGATGTAGTTGATGAGAGCAAACAGCAGGAAGGAGAGCTCTGTGACTGCAGCCATTCTGCTCCGAGGTCGACACACACTGACACCACTCAGCTCATATATACGCTCTACACCAACCCTCATCACATCACCATGACAACCCTCATCATCAGCTTCCCCTTTTAGTGTGTGTGTGTGTGTGTGTGTGTGTGTGTGTGTGTGTGTGTGTGTGTGTGTGTGTGTGTGTGAGAGTGTGTGTGTGTCTGTGTGTGTGTGTGTCTGTGTGTGTGTGTGTGTGTGCGTGTGTGTGTGTGTGTGTGTGTGTGTGTGTGTGTGTGTCTCTCTACAGGTGAAAAGTAGCACCACACTACGTTTCCTTTCTTCTCTCTGCCGTTGGTTCTTTGCCATTCTCTCTGTTATGTGGTTCTGTGCCCCCCTAGGGGTACTTTAGAGGACTGCAGGGCTACTTATCCCCCTAGGGGTACTTTAGAGGACTGACATTGTTCCTCATTATAGAGACCTTTTTCCACCAGAAATGTGATATCTCTGTTGAAAATACAATCATAAGAAGGATAGAGAAAACATGCATAATTGTAAAATGATTTGATGACTAAATTAGGATGATAGTGATGCTAAAGATCTGTACCAAACAAAGATGTTTCTGTAGTCTGTAGGAGAGGATCTGTAGGCCGGGACGTCTCTGCAGCTCCACAACACTTCATTCAGAACGGTTCGACATCAGGCTGCTCCGTTATCATAAATCATATATTATAATTGCCATTATTATTTTGGTCAATAATGAAATCAGGATTATTTAATATGATTACTCGTCGTCTTTTATTACATAACACAGTGAAACAGTGAAAGAAATCAACAGTGAAAACACTTAGAACTGAAATTTCCATTCATACTTTTCCTCTTTTAACTTCTTTTTCCATTCAAAACACAAAGCAAAATAAGAGATTATCTGCAAAACGTAATGTGCAAATTATAGATTTTCTCGATTTCTCTGTTTTTGTGATCGTTAGGAGCCAAAATATCGTAATCGTGATTAAAATGTCCATTAATTGCACAGTTCTAGTTTGACACACATTTTGCCTTCAACCCTTCGTTTCTCGTTCTTTGACCTGTTTTTCAGAAATTTGGGTTTCTTTTAACCAAATTGCCCAAAAACAAGTGAACAAAATAAGTGACCTGTGATTATCCATCAATGAACCTTCATCTGATGTTAACTATTAATCACAATCAGTCAGAGTTACTACTTTTTCATTATGTGGTATTTATTTTCTCAAAATAAAACAACTATTTAAAGTTTGACAGAAATCTGTTGGGTTTCTGATCTAGAACTTTAATTAATGGACTTTATTAGTATAATAACTTTTCCAAACATTTCCAACTGTTTGTTAGCGTCAGCTTTTTGTAAAAACAATTAAAATATTCCACATCCTCATCCTGTCAGCCAGGGTCGGGTCGCGGAGTCACATCCAAAAGTCAAAACTAGAACACTAAATGAAGTGTGTTAAACCGTCAGTATTCAGGCTGCACTTCACAGTATGTCATGATGATGTAATATCAAATGTGACCACAAGATGACGGCATAGATCAACTTTAGATCCCATCAGAGTCACCTGAAGTTCCAGACTGTAAATCACTTCTACGTGCACTGGATTCTTCACGTGCATCTGTGTTCTTATGTTGAGTCATGTGTGGAAAATTCACCCTGAAACCCGTTTGAGGAGAGGAACACATACTGACTACTATTACATATAACTCTGCTGTGTGGAGGAGTTTCTACTCTGAAGGTGTGTTCACCTGTAACAACACTGATTACCACTTTCACACATTTAACACATAACATATTTAATAACCAGCATCATATTATCTATTTAGTCATCTACACTTTGTCCCAAAATGTCAACAGATAGAGACTACTATTAAATATAAAAACATCATGAATATAGCTGTAGACAATAATACAAAAACAATACAGTACACATGAAAAAACAAGAAAATCAAGATTCTTTTAAATAACAAATCCTACCCTGAACACAGTTAATAACATTAAACATTTCTAAAAGGTTCAGCTATAAAAAAAACAATTATATTGTTTAAAATACCTTTAAAGGTTTAAATTTACTCAAAATCTGGGCAGGTAAGGGGGGTATTACCGTGGATTTCCACCAGCTGCATAACGTCTGCGTTCCGACTCCGGCACAGCTCCGGCGGTCGCAGCCCTGCGGATCAGATACGCAGAGCTTCTATTTTTGCCGGACACCGGAGAGCTCCGCAGCATTTCAGCACACGGCAGATAGTGCGGGACAGGAAGTCGAGCACAGAAACAAAATAAAACATCTGGTTAATTTTCAAAATAAAATACACCGTGCTCACGAAGGATCATATTTCTCTTCACTACACTTTGAAAACACAGCACGGAGTTGTTTCCTCTCTACTCCTCGGAATAGAAACAAACTGTTGGTGGTTTTGTGGTTCTATTCTGCGTGAATTTGCGAGATCTCGTGGGTCCTCGTGACAACAGCTGTCAGTCCTGGCCGCAGCCGTTCCGCAACAACTCCGGATCCGGTGAGTATTGACGGACAGCGGACCACGGAGACGTTCCGCAGCAGTTCCGCAGCCGGTGGAAATCCAGTCCGGTGAGCCATGATGATCCCAAGATCATCCTCATTTTACCCCCCCCCCCCCCCCCCCCCCCTGTTTTAGAAACAATGCTCCGTTTCAGCATCATGGACTTATATATTTGAATATACATGATGTATGCAGTCTAACTGTCATGATGTTTTAGACAATTTTATGAATAAAAACTGGAACTTGAAGTCTTTCAGGGCTTAAACACCCTTTAAGTCACTTATTTCTTATGATATTTTATTTTCAAGAATACTTTCCTTGGTATATGAAGTCACTAAAGTATCTATTTCTATATGTTGGAGCATAAAACGTATGTAAAATGTATTCTATTTACTTACTTAGGGGACGTTACCATACCGTATGGAAAATTTATTTTCACTTTGACACAAATTCCTTTCATCAATTAAAAAAAAATCCATTTGTTTTCAGTTTCACTATGAATATAAAAAATACTTTCAAAAATGTCCTGGTACATTTAACTGAATGCATTTATATTGTCAAATCATAACAGATGATGAGGACACTTTGCAAATACTGATGTAGACCCAACAAGACAGGAGAGAGGTAAAGAAAGACAAATACAGAGGGAGGGGGACAAAACAAAAAAGGTCAAAGTCAACGCATACAGTATTTCAACCTGCAAGCTGGAGCTCAAAACAATTCGAAAATATACAAGATTCAAACTACCACATCACAACCTATAGCCTATAATCACAACATTGAAATACAACGTCAACCACTAGATATATTCAGTGCTTGAAGTGAGAAAAAAGGTGCCAGTACTCTCTTGCATTGGCAGATCATTATGACATTTGAGATTTCTATAGTGAAAAACAAAACTTGGAGATATTGCTGGTACAACAATTTATTGTCATTTATTAGCAATATAAATGTATGGATTTATTTAAACACCTTTACATAACTTTAGTGCGTAAGCTATTAAAAAAATCATGTTTTCATTTTAAACAGACATGTTGCTCAGTGAATCGGATCACCAGAGGTCCAGCGAGGTCCAGCTAGTGACGGGATGCTGCTACATCATGTTTTGCAGCCCAGTTTGTTATCATTAAAAACGAGCCAGCTGTTCGTGGAGCAAAAATCCATCATCTGGTCCTCTGACCAACAGTCAGGCCATCCGTGTGTTTCGTTACTCACGTTACTGTTGACGTCGGTGTCACTGACTAAGGTAACGTTGAGGTTGGTAGCGTCAGACTCCTCATTAACGCCAGCTGTTCCGCTCACATCAACGCTAGCTTGAAGCTCATGAATCGTACTAGCTACCTCCTGATGGTTCTGGTTGGACTTGGACCTCTGTTGACGTGTCTGGCTCTGGCTCACGCGTTCTTTTAGTACCTTTCTGAAGCCAGGCGGCTAACATAACGACTTACAAACTTGACACTTATTTTTAGTTTCTAGGTTTTCAGCAGTGAAAAATCTGTTACGGTCAGGCGCACGCTGACAGCTTTTTCAAACTAGCGTCCGTGGAAAAGCTAACTTCTGATTGGTTGGGCCGACTGCTTGCCTTTACGTGATTTGTCAAGATCTAAAATGTAAACACGTAGTGCCCTCTGGGTAGTGTAGTTTATGTAACGTTAGGGTCATCTCTCTGGCACTGACGCTTTCTCTGTCAGTGGTAGAGTACCGGCTGCATGCGAGAAGTAGCGGTACGCAAGAAAAAGTGCAGGTACGCTTAAGAGTAAAATGTAGAAGTGCTGGTACTGCATACCGGTGAGTACCGGCCCACTTCGAGCACTGGATATATTCCATCATGCAGGATTCAAACTGACACGCTACAGCCCATAATCACAACCCTAAAGGACAACGTCAACAACTGCAGATATCTTCCATCATGCAGGATTCAAACTAACTGCAATTCAAGAGAGAGAGAAACTGATATAGCAAATCAACTCATAATAGGTTTACATTGTCAAATCATAACAAGAGTTATCTCAAGACACTTTACAGATAGAGTAGGTCTAGACAAAGACCCAACAATTCCAGTAATTCGCCCAAAGAGCAAGCATTTAGTGCGAGAGTGGTGAGGGAAATCTCCCTTTTGGGGAGAAACCTCAGACAGACCCAGGCTCTTGGTAGGCGGTGTCTGACGGAGCCGGGTGGGGGTGTGATGAACAGTGGCAATAACAGTCACAATAAAGATAATGGAACTATGACTAGAAATAGGTGTTGTTGTATTTCATGGCACACACATTTCTGGGACATGGATTCACAACGGAAGTGACGTTAGTAACATGCAGGTAACATCAGTAAATATCATACACCGACAGAGAAACCAATAACTTCACCGCATCTGTCCAGGGCCTGCACCCAGGCCTGCGCCTGTGTTTTAGCATTGGAAAAAGTGTTTCTTTATTTAACAGATAAACGTGAGTCTAGGCAATTTAATAAACCTACGCAATCTGGCTCTTCCACCCTCAAGGTCATAAGTGGCATCACAGCCACCATTGACAAAAAGCATTACTGTGCAGCCGTCTTCATTGACCTGTCCAAGGCCTTTGACTCTGTTAACCGTCGTGTTCTTATCGACAGACTTGGGTTCTCTCATGACTGCCTCGTGTGGTTCAATAACTATTTTTTTTTGATAGGGTCCAGCGCGTTAAATCTGAGGGCCTGTTGACTGAACCTATGGATGTCTCCATGGGGGTGACACAAGGTTCGATTGTTGGGCTGACTCTTTTCTCCCTATATATCAATGATGTGACTCTTGCTGCTGGGAATTCTCAAATCCACCTCTATGCAGACGACACCATCCTGTACACATCTGGCCCCTCTTTGGATAATGTGCTATCAAACCTCCAGGAGATCTTCAATACCAGCGGTTAGACACGGTTCGACAGCTCCCTCTCCCTCCAGCAACACATAATCCACCTTAAGTCCAGGATCGGTTTCCTATTCCGCAACAGGGCCTCCTTCACTCACGCTGCCAAACTCGCCTTGGTGAAAATGACAATTTTACAATTCTCGATTTCAGTGATGTCATTTACAGAACTGCCTCAAACTCTCGCCTGAAAAAACTAGATGTCTACCACAGTGCCATATGTTTTGTGACTAGCGCCCCATATAACACAATATATGGCTTAACTCACTGGTACCAACTCATTTACAAGTCCTTGTTAGGCAAACCCCCGCTTTGCCTAAACTCACTGGTCACTATAGCTTTACCCACCGCAGATGTAACCTGCGCTTTAGCAGTTACATCTCCTTGGTCACCCCTAAAGCCCCCACCTCCTTTGGCCACCACTCCTTCCAGTTCTCAGCTGCTAATGACTGGAATGAGCTACAAAAAACCCTGAAACTCAAATCCCTTATCCCACTAACTGCCTTTAAAGTAGGTCTGTCTGAGCTCCTGTCTGATCACTGTACGCTAACTGTTCTCCATCATTCATGCTCTGATCTGCACCCCCTTGTTCCATTATCTCTGTCATGACCCATTGTACAGTAGCATAGATGCACATCTTCACCTGCCCTGCTATCATATCTGTTTACACTCTTTGTTGTGTGTTTGTTTTTGTTGTGTGTTTGAATGGTCACGCTTGGATTGATGACGTAGGATGACGTAGGATGGTTGATGACGTAGGATGGTAGACAAGATGGCGCCTGTGTTTGGCTATGCATCGGTCACCTCTCTGCTCTCCCATATATTTGCAATTTTCCTCAGGATTTTCCTTGTGTCAACTCTATCAACCACCAGTTATGTATCTGCAATGATACAGTATGATCGGGCTGCGTTGCTCAATATTAAGGCACATATGCAGGATTTCTGTATTACCTCGGACAGATTTTCTGAGTTTTTCCCGCCAAAACTGGAGTGCCACGCATCATCGCAGGAATACCTGTTGCTTACCCGACGCCGTGGCAAGAGGAGGAAGCGGGGATTCAGGGCCGGGGTCCAAGTCTGGAGGAGAAGGTGGCGATCCCGTGGATTTCCCTCTGGGCCGAACGGATCCAATGCTCCGGGGAGTGAGCGGTGCCTGAGGCCGGTTCCGGTCTGGGAGTCCGATCGGGTCGCGGTCCGTGAGTCATCGCCTGTGCGGAGCGCCGCCGACCTGATCTTCCCCTCTCGGCCTGCTTGCCATAACACGCCCCGCCAGCGTGTCCTGTGCCCGGTTACCTGTCTGGCGGATCATGCCACCCAGCATGTCCCAGGCCAGCCCCTGTCACGCACGCGCTCTACCAGGATGGCACTTCTCAATGCGCGCTCCATTGCGAGCAAGGCTTTTATCTTGAATGACCTTTTCACTAAGGAGAACTTGGATTTTCTGTTCATTACGGAGACATGGCAGCGAGAAAACGAGTACTTTCATCTTAAAGAACTATGCCCCCCGGACTGCTCCGTGTTTGGGACTCCTCGGCTGGCATGCCGTGGAGGCGGACTTGCGCTGGTCTTTCGGGATTCTTTCTGCTGCAGTTTGATGGTCACCGCTTCGTTCAACTCCTTTGAGCTGCAGATGTGTAAGGTTGGAAAATTACACCCCTTTTACTGTGTTTTAGTTTACCGACCTCCTGGTCCTGCACGTGCATTTCTTGACGATTTCTCTGAGTTTTTAACGACTATAATCAAACTAGATCGCGTTTTAGTCCTTGGGGACTTTAATCTGCATATTGACGATCCCTCTTGTTCGATTGCAGCTGATCTGTTGACTATTATGGATTCTTTCAATTTTGTACAGCATGTTTCCGGCCCCACGCATAAAAAAGGCCACACGTTAGATCTGGTTTTCTCTTATGGCCTAAACATTGATAATCTGAGTGTTGACGATTTTCAAATTAGTGACCATTGCTGTATTTCTTTTAATTTGTCACTTACCACGATGCCTCCTGCTTGTAATGTTGTAACAGAAAAACGCATCATTAGTGAGAGAACACCTAGTGATTTCTCTGCCTCTTTTGACTCTCGCTCCTTTGTTGAATGTGATGATGATTCATTTGTGGAAAGTTTCAACAACCACTGTCTGTCAGTTTTGGATATGGTAGCGCCTGTTAAAAAGATTTCTGGGTCACAGAAAAAGGCCCTCCCTTGGATAAATGATAACATCTGTAGTTTTAGGAGAAAATGTCGGATGACAGAGCGCCTGTGGAAAGCCACTAAAGTAGAGGTACATAGACTCCATTTAAAAGACATGATGCTGGATCTGAATGAATTGATGAAGCAGGCTCGCTCATCTTATTTTTCTAACCTTGTGTCAGGAAATAAGAAAAATCCCAAAGTCTTGTTTGACACCATTGAGAATCTTACTGCACCTTCAGCTCCTCTTGTGCCGGTGTACACACAAGAGGACTGTAACAACTTTTTGTCGTTCTTTGTGAACAAAGTACATGACATTAGGGCCAGTGTTAATTCTCCACTCATTAGTGTTTGTTCTACTGAGTTTTCACCGGTGTCATCTTGGTCGTCCTTCACTCCTGTCAGCCTACAGGATGTAAAGACTATAACAGGAAATATGAAACCGTCTTCGAGCCCCGCCGACATTGTCCCAACAACTCTATTGTTGAAAACGTTTGATATTGTCGGCCCCTGTGTGGAAAAAATAATGAATCTGTCACTTTGATCTGGCTCAGTTCCCAGCTACTTCAAACATGCTGTGGTAAACCCGATCCTTAAAAAGCCCAATCTTGACCCTCCAGAACCTAAAAACTACAGGCCCATATCAAAACTCCCATTTATCTCCAAAATTTTGGAAAAAGTCGTGGCATGCCAGCTGACCTCCTTTATGGAGCAGCATGACTTGTTTGATACTTTTCAGTCTGGTTTCCAGTGAAACAGCCCTTATCAAAGTCTCTAGTGATGTGATGATGGCAGCAGACTCTGGCCGCTACACTGTACTTGTACTACTTGATTTGTCTTCTGCTTTTGACACTGTGGATCACAGTATACTGATCAATCGGCTTCATAATGAGATGGGACTATCAGGAACTGTCCTTCAGTGGTTCTCGTCCTATATACATGACAGAACCTTTAACGTTGCTGTAAACAATGTACAGTCTGATGTAACCAATTTGTCCTGCGGAGTGGCACAAGGGTCCGTTTTGGGTCCTATTTTGTTTTTACTGTACATTTTGCCACTTGGTCAAATTATTGGTTGTTTCAAGGATGTATCATATCATTTCTATGCCGACGATGTCCAGTTGTATTGTTCCTTTAATGATGCTGAGTTTCATCGTTTGTCTCTGTTCCTAGAGTGTGTGTCCTCCATCAAAGACTGGCTTGCCAATAACTATCTGCAGATAAATTCAAACAAGACTGAAACGCTGATCTTTGCTCCAGACCATAAGATCACGTTGATCAAACAGCACCTTGGCTCCCTGGGCCCCTCTGTCAAACCCAGCCTCAGAAACCTGGGGGTTATGTTTGACCGGGCCATGTCTTTGGAGACACACTCAAAACAGCTCGTCTTTTATCATCTTAGGAACATCTCTAAAATTCGCAAATTGTTGTCAAAGAACGACCTGGAAATGATAATTCACGCTTTCATATCAACAAGGCTTGACTACTGTAACTCTGTGTTTACCTGTCTGAATATGTCTGCTTTGAACAAACTGCAAATTGTTCAAAATTCTGCTGCTAGACTTTTAACAGGTGCCCCTCGAAGGTCTCATATCACTCCAGTCTTGTCGGCTCTCCATTGGCTCCCTGTAACATTCAGGATTGACTTTAAGATTTTAGTGCTGACTTTCAGGGCCTTAAACGGTCAGGCCCCACAGTATATCCGAGACCTTTTGAAGCCGTATTTCCCTAGCCGGACTCTTCGGTCCTCTGACCAGTATTTGCTTGCAGTCCCTAAGACTGGTTCTAAGACCCGAGGGGACCAGGTCTTTCCAGTCTGTTGCTCCCAGACTGTGGAACGCCCTGCCCCTGTCCGTGCGTCTGGCTGACTCTGTTGTCTCTTTTAAAAAGGATCTGAAAACTTGCTTATTTAGGAAAGCTTTTGGTTGATGGTTCTCACTAGCGTCCCTTTCTTTTGATATATGTATATGCATTTTATACTGTTTGTTCTACCTATTCTGTTGTACAGCACTTTGTGATTTTATCTGTGAAAAGCGCTTTATAAATAAATTTTACTTACTTACTTACTTACTTTTGCACTATTCATCTGTCCTGGTATGCTCACCTGTTATTCTTCCACCTTTGTTGTAACACAATGTTTGTCCATCTACTGATCTTCATCACTATCTAGACACAATCTGCACTAACTGTATATTGACTCTTCACTACATCTCAGCATTTATAGTGACTGTCTATTCATATATATATTGCATCATAACTGATCTAAATCTATTGTCTATTCATATACGGGTACTTGACTGGCCTGCCTGCAGTCCAGACCTGTCTCCAATAGAGAATGTGTGGCACATTTTGAAGTGCAAAATGCGACAACGAAGACCCCGTACTGTTGCCCACCTTAAGACTTGTTTGCAGCAAGAATGGGACAAAATTACACCTGAAACACTTCATCACTTGGTGTCTTCAGTCCCTAAACGTCTTCTAAGTGTTGTGAAAAGGAATGGCAACATTACAAAGTGGTAAATGCTTTACTGTTCCAACTTTTTTTGAAATGTGTTGCAAGAACCAAAATAGGAATTTTGTTTTTTTGAGAAGAAAACAATAAAAATCACGAGGAACACATTAAATGATGTGCTGTTGTATTGTCTGCAATGAAATACAAGTCAAAGTACATTTAGAAATCACTACTTTCTTTTTTTATTTGTGTTTTCCATACTGTCCCAACTTTTTCTGATTTGGGGTTGTAATTACAATCACCTGTTGACATCACCTGTTTCAAATCACATCATTATTTAACCAATTTACCTGATTACTAGCCCTAAATTGCTCCTGTCCCAACCTTTTTTGGAATGTGTTGCAGGTCTGAATGACAGGAAAGGATGTATATTTACAAATGAAATTAAGTTGACCAGACAAAACATGAAATATTTTGTGTTCACATTGTCTGCAATGAAATACAAGTCAAAGTACATTTAGAAATCACTACTTTCTTTTTTTATTTGTGTTTTTCATACTGTCCCAACTTTTTCTGATTTGGGGTTGTACATATATATATATATATATATATATATATATATATATATATATATATATATATATATGTGTGTGTGTGTGTGTGTGTGTGTGTGTGTGTGTGTGTGTGTGTGTGTGTGTGTCTGTGTGTGTGTGTGTGTCTGTGTGTGTGTGTGTGTCTGTGTGTGTCTGTCTGTGTCTCTGTGAATCACTGAAGTAAATATTGCTCTTTTTACATATTCAGAGTTTACAGTGTGTAACATCTGATTAATGTAGAAGATAATCAGTTGGTTAATTGATTAGTTGATAAGTAACTGGGTCAGACTCAGACTGATCAATCAAGGATATACATCCAGACTCCATGTAATTAATCACGACTTTTATCATCGTAAAACACACTTTATTCAAAGTGGACAGAAACTAAATTAAACTACCAAAAGCCGTCTTGGTTCATCTTTCCACTGTTCCAACAATCACCACTCTGGTCTGGTTGAAATAAACCCTTAATTCACCCATTTACATGTGGAGATATGCTGGCTCTATACACGCTAAAAGTAATGATTATTTACATGGAGTCTGGCTCTATACACGCTAAAAGTAGTGATTATTTACATGGAGTCTGGCTCTATACACGCTAAAAGTCCTGATTATTTACATGGAGTCTGGCTCTATACACGCTAAAAGTCCTGATTATTTACATGGAGTCTGGCTCTATACACGCTAAAAGTAGTGATTATTTACATGGAGTCTGGCTCTATACACGCTAAAAGTAGTGATTATTTACATGGAGTCTGGCTCTATACACGCTAAAAGTCCTGATTATTTACATGGAGTCTGGCTCTATACACGCTAAAAGTCCTGATTATTTACATGGAGTCTGGCTCTATACACGCTAAAAGTAGTGATTATTTAAAAGGAGTCTGGTGGGTTTGGTGATCGTCTGTGTTCCACACACACACACACTCACACAGAGACACGCACAGTCACTGAGACACACACACACACACACACACACACACACACACACACACACACACACACACACACACACACACACACAGGGACACACTCATACAGACATACACACAGAACACACACACACAGCCACACACACACACACACACACACACACACACACACACACACACACACACACACACACACACACACACACACACACACACACAATTGGACTTTAACACCCAGCTGCACAGCTCACGTCACCACCTCCCACCAGACATCATGTAAATAATCAATATTTTTAGAGTCTATAGAGCCAGCATGCTTCCACATGTACCGTAAAACTTCAAATAATAGCCCGGGCTTCTATTTACCCAAATCGCCGAACTGCCCCGGCGTGTATTTGAGACAGGCGTCTATAAGAGACGGGCCTTTAATTGACGATGCTTTGCCCGCATGCTGTGGATCCATCACACACGCTCACCTCCAGCTCTTCACTGACCTTCTTCCTCCCTCCACCTCCCAGTCTGGCCCTTTGGTCGTCTTCCTCGGACAGACGTCGCAGTTCTGCTTTATGTTTACCATGCATGGATTTAATTAGCGGAGGTAATGTTAATAGTACTGTATGAGTTGCAACAGCTTGACTGACTGACTTCAGTGGCCGTTCTTTAGGTTGGGCTTTTACTGTGAAGGGTAGGAAAAAGTGAAGCTAGCGTTATGCTCTGTTGTCACCACATAACGATCACGTAATTCACGTGCATATTAAGTAGCCACATGTATATGTTTTGGTCTTATAATACATCCACAGGTTACTGCTCCAGCGGAGAGGACGGTTCGTTAAGACAGCAGCTAAGTTTACAAGAGTTTGTCCAGAGTTCAAGATAAACAGTTAGACTACAAACTGACATCTTTCATTTTAGCTTGTTAGTAAAAAGTCGCTAATAGCAGAGTAGAGCTGTGTTTGCACAGCGAGTGGACAGAGCAGACTGAAACATGTTGATGCCTGTAGAACAGGTAGGTGGATATATTGATAAGTATTGACTTTTTAATCATGGAGGTTTTATTGTAGGCTACTTACAGTAACGACTGTAGCGTTAGTTCATCTGTGCCAGCGGCAGTAGGCTAAATAATCCTCGGTATCGTTTCCAGTCAGTTACATGTGCTGCGTGAAGTAACGCACACACCTCGGCTCCGCTATGTTTGTGTGTGTGTGAGTGTGTGTGTGTGTGTGTGTGTGTGTGTGTGTGTGTGTGTGTGTGTGTGTGTGTGTGTGTGTGTGTGTGTGTGTGTGTGAGTGTGTGTGTGTGTGTGCGCGCAGCGCGGACATCGCTGTTCACAATCCCGTATATCTTCTAAAATGCAACGCTTTTATCCAAATGAATTGTGTTTGACGGGTATTAAAAGATCAAATACAACCAGACACGGAAAAAAACAAAAAAACAGACCCGGCCTCTATTTGAGACCGGCCTTTATTTACCCAAATCTGTCGTCACACCAGGCGTTTAAAAGAGACAGGCGTCTATTTGGGACTCGGCTATTATTTGAAGTTTTACGGTAAATGCATCAGAATGACCATGTGCTGCTGTATTTGTTAGGCTATCTTCAATAATGTAATAATGTTCCTGTTTTACTTTCATTATTATCTATTTCAGGATTTACACTCTGAGTTTTCCTTTTCCTTCTTCTTTGACAACACATGCAGTATGTGGCCTGTTGTTTAGGTCATGACAGTAAGAAACGGATAGAGAAAGAGAGTAATAATGAAAGAGAAAGGTGGAAGGGTGTCATGCCCTGACTGTCCTGCAGAGGGTGCTGTGGTCTGTAGACTCAGATTATTACACAGACAGACAGAGAGAGAGACAGAGAGAGAGAGAGAGAGAGAGAGAGAGAGAGAGAAAAGAGAGGGAGAGAGATAAATAGAGAGAGACACAGAGAAAACAGAGAGAGATAAATAGAGAGAGGAGGGGAGGAGAGAGACATAAAGAGGTTCAGAGGAGCGTTTTGGTTTCAGATCTTCACAGGATTCTTTTGTGTGAAACATCGACACAAAGGAGACGACGCTCTGCTCTTCATTCATTCATTTGTTCATCGGTGGGTTTAGTGCTGGAAGAGTGAGATGTCTCTGCTGTCTGTCTGCACAATCTCTGTTCTCACAGGTAACACCAGTCTGTATTTACTGTGTCTGTGTGTCTCTGTGTATATGTGTGTTCATGTGTGTGTGTATGTGTCTGTCTGTCTGTCTGTGTGTTTGTGTGTGTGTGTGTGTGTGTGTGTGTGTGTGTGTGTCTGTCTGTGTGTTTATATGTGTGTGTGTGTGTGTGTCTGTGTGTCTGTCTGTGTGTCTGTGTGTTTATATGTGTGTGTGTGTGTGTGTGTGTGTGTGTGTGTGTGTGTGTGTGTGTGTGTGTGTGTGTGTGTGTGTGTGTGTTTATATGTGTGTGAGTGTGTGTGTGTGTGTGTGTTTGTGTCTGCATGTGTGTGTGTGTGTCTGTGTCTGTGTGTGTGTGTGTGTGTGTGTGTGTCTGTGTCTCTGTGTGTGTGTATGTATGTGTGTGTGTGTGTGTGTCTGTGTCTCTGTGTGTGTGTATGTATGTGTGTGTGTGTGTGCTTGTGTGTGTGTGTGTGTGTGTGTGTGTGTCTCTGTGTGACTTGTATTGATTTTTGATCAGAGAGTTCATCAGTTAGTAAACATGAGGCGAACCCGTGATGGGTCCCGACCCTCGGTTTGAGAAACTCTCTGATTCATTTGATGAGATCAGTTTTAATCGTCAGATTTACCCAGAATGCATCTGTTGTTGAGACACTGTCAATGTTCTATTTGATGTTGTCATGTTCTACCCGATGCTGGTATGTGGTGCGTTCAGGCTCTGTTGATGTTAATGATGTTGATGTTGTTGTTGTTGTTGTCCCCCCCAGCGGTGCTGTTGTCCCCGTGGTGCGTTCAGGCTCTGTTGATGTTAATGATGATGTTGTTGTTGTTGTCCCCCCCAACGGTGCTGTTGTCCCCGTGGTGTGTTCAGGCTCTGTTGATGTTGTTGTTGTTGTCCCCCCCCCCAGCGGTGCTGTTGTCCCCGTGGTGCGTTCAGGCTCTGTTGATGTTAATGATGTTGTTGTTGTTGTTGTCCCCCCCAGCGGTGCTGTTGTCCCCGTGGTGTGTTCAGGCTCTGTTGATGTTGTTGTTGTTGCCCCCCCCCCCAGCGGTGCTGTTGTCCCCGTGGTGCGTTCAGGCTCTGTTGATGTTAATGATGTTGTTGTTGTCCCCCCCCCCAGCGGTGCTGTTGTCCCCGTGGTGTGTTCAGGCTCTGTTGATGTTAATGATGTTGTTGTTGTTGTCCCCCCCAGCGGTGCTGTTGTCCCCGTGGTGTGTTCAGGCTCTGTTGATGTTAATGATGTTGTTGTTGTTGTCCCCCCCCCCCAGCGGTGCTGTTGTCCCCGTGGTGTGTTCAGGCTCTGCGTGTGGACGTGTTTCCCAGAAGGCCCGTGTTCCGGCTCGGCGAGCGCCGGCAGCTGGTGTGTGAAATCTGGGACTGTCCGACGGCGCCGAGCGTCTCCTGGTCGTGGCTAGGCGACCGGCCGCTGGTGGCCTCCGTCAGCACCAACCGGACGCACTCCGTGGCGACCTTTGACCCCGTGATGACGGAACACGAGGGGCCGCTGCTCTGCAGGGTCAGCTGTGACCGCCAGAACAAGCAGATCAAGACCTCCGTGCACGTTTACTGTGAGTGTACACGGTTACTGTAAGAGTGTGCATGGTTACTGTGAGAGTGTATACGGTTACTGTAAGAGTGTGCATGGTTACTGTAAGAGTGTGCATGGTTACTGTGAGAGTGTGTGAGTGTGTGCACGGTTACTGTGAGTGTGTGCATGGTTACTGTGAGAGTGTATACGGTTACTGTAAGAGTGTGCATGGTTACTGTAAGAGTGTGCATGGTTACTGTAAGAGTGTGCATGGTTACTGTGAGAGTGTGCATGGTTACTGTGAGAGTGTGCATGGTTACTGTAAGAGTGTGCATGGTTACTGTAAGAGTGTATACGGTTACTGTAAGAGTGTGCATGGTTACTGTAAGAGTGTGCATGGTTACTGTGAGAGTGTGCATGGTTACTGTGAGAGTGTGCATGGTTACTGTGAGAGTGTGCATGGTTACTGTAAGAGTGTGCATGGTTACTGTGAGAGTGTGCATGGTTACTGTAAGAGTGTGCACGGTTACTGTGAGAGTGTGCATGGTTACTGTAAGAGTGTGCATGGTTACTGTGAGAGTGTGCACGGTTACTGTGAGAGTGTGCATGGTTACTGTAAGAGTGTGCACGGTTACTGTGAGAGTGTGCATGGTTACTGTGAGAGTGTGTATGGTTACTGTGAGAGTGTGTATGGTTACTGTGAGAGTGTGTATGGTTACTGTGAGAGTGTGCATGGTTACTGTGAGAGTGTGCATGGTTACTGTAAGAGTGTGCACGGTTACTGTGAGAGTGTGCACGGTTACTGTGAGAGTGTGCATGGTTACTGTAAGTGTGTGCACGGTTACTGTGAGAGTGCGCACGGTTACTGTGAGAGTGTGCACGGTTACTGTGAGAGTGTGCACGGTTACTGTGAGAGTGTGCATGGTTACTGTAAGAGTGTGCATGGTTACTGTGAGTGTGTGCACGGTTACTGTGAGAGTGCGCACGGTTACTGTGAGAGTGTGCACGGTTACTGTAAGAGTGTGCATGGTTACTGTGAGTGTGTGCACGGTTACTGTGAGAGTGCGCACGGTTACTGTGAGAGTGTGCACGGTTACTGTGAGAGTGTGCACGGTTACTGTAAGAGTGTGCATGGTTACTGTGAGAGTGTGTGAGAGTGTGCACGGTTACTGTGAGAGTGTGTGAGAGTGTATACGGTTACTGTGAGAGTGTGTGAGAGTGTGCACGGTTACTGTGAGAGTGTGCATGGTTACTGTGAGAGTGTGCATGGTTACTGTGAGAGTGTGTGAGAGTGTGCACGGTTACTGTGAGAGTGTGCATGGTTACTGTAAGAGTGTGCATGGTTACTGTGAGAGTGTGTGAGAGTGTGCACGGTTACTGTGAGAGTGTGTGAGAGTGTATACGGTTACTGTGAGAGTGTGTGAGAGTGTGCACGGTTACTGTGAGAGTGTGTGAGAGTGTGCACGGTTACTGTGAGAGTGTGTGAGAGTGTGCACGGTTACTGTGAGAGTGTGTGAGAGTGTATACGGTTACTGTAAGAGTGTGCACGGTTACTGTAAGAGTGTGGACGGTTACTGTGAGAGTGTGTGAGAGTGTGCACGGTTACTGTAAGAGTGTGCATGGTTACTGTAAGAGTGTGCATGGTTACTGTAAGAGTGTGCATGGTTACTGTGAGTGTGTGCACGGTTACTGTGAGAGTGTGCACGGTTACTGTGAGAGTGTGCACGGTTACTGTAAGAGTGTGCATGGTTACTGTGAGTGTGTGCACGGTTACTGTGAGTGTGTGCACGGTTACTGTGAGAGTGTGCACGGTTACTGTAAGAGTGTGCATGGTTACTGTGAGTGTGTGCACGGTTACTGTGAGATTGTGCACGGTTACTGTGAGAGTGTGCACGTTTACTGTGAGTGTACACGGTTACTGTGAGAGTGTGTGAGAGTGTATACGGTTACTGTGAGAGTGTGCATGGTTACTGTAAGAGTGTGCATGGTTACTGTGAGAGTGTGTGAGAGTGTGCACGGTTACTGTGAGAGTGTGCATGGTTACTGTGAGAGTGTGTGAGAGTGTGCACGGTTACTGTGAGAGTGTGCATGGTTACTGTAAGAGTGTGCATGGTTACTGTGAGAGTGTGTGAGAGTGTGCACGGTTACTGTAAGAGTGTGCATGGTTACTGTGAGTGTGTGCACGGTTACTGTGAGTGTGTGCACGGTTACTGTGAGAGTGTGCACGGTTACTGTAAGAGTGTGCATGGTTACTGTGAGAGTGTGCACGGTTACTGTGAGAGTGTGCATGGTTACTGTGAGTGTGTGCACGGTTACTGTGAGAGTGTGCACGGTTACTGTAAGAGTGTGTATGGTTACTGTGAGAGTGTGTGAGAGTGTGCACGGTTACTGTGAGAGTGTGTGAGAGTGTATACGGTTACTGTAAGAGTGTGCATGGTTACTGTGAGAGTGTGCACGGTTACTGTGAGAGTGTGCACGGTTACTGTGAGAGTGTGCACGGTTACTGTAAGAGTGTGTATGGTTACTGTGAGTGTGTGCACGGTTACTGTGAGTGTGTGCACGGTTACTGTGAGAGTGTGCACGGTTACTGTGAGAGTGTGCACGGTTACTGTGAGAGTGTGCACGGTTACTGTTCATGTTTTTGTCCCAGGACAGTT
>CM042432.1:815000-820000 GCA_023631565.1 Gymnocephalus cernua
GTGTGTGTGTGTGTGTGTGTGTGTGTCTGTGTGTGTCTGTGTGTGTGTGTGTGTGTGTGTATGTGTGTGTGTGTGTGTGTGTGTGTGTGTGTGTGTGTATGTGTGTGTGTGTAACATAACATAAATAAATAAATGCTAAATATTGAACATATGAAAGAATTATGAAAGTCACCTTATAGATGACCAGAATCAAATGAAATGATAATCAGTCCCTCCAGAAAAACGTGATTATGCGATCACAGAATTCAATGCATAATCCAAAGTCTGCATATTTATGCGGGGGCCACATTTTTTCAAATACGCCGCACTTTCGCCGCATAAATTGCCGATTTCCGCACAAAATATGCGGAGCTTGCATGATTTCATAATCCCGCATTTACGTTGCAAAAAAGTCACATATATCTCAGCAGGAAGATGAAAAATGTTGTTTACTTCACACGAGAGCAGCCATTTTCCCCTGTTGCCATGGGAACGCTATGAAGTGACGTCATTTCCCCTAGTGAGAACACGATGTTGGGGGGGAATCACTTTGTTTTCTCTTTTTCATCAAACGGCAGTTTTTTGCAAGATCCCGCAATTTCATCGCATAAAACTGCATAAATATCCCTCATATTCCATCACATTTTTTAAGAAAACGTGCCGCATAATCAAGGATTTTTTCCCGCAACAATCACAAAAGAACTCTGCGTTTTTCTGGAGGGACTGGATAATGAGGTGTAAACAATAAATTAAACTTTCAATAAATAAGTATTTTCCTTGACTGTTTCCAGGTGCGTAGCATCGGCAACAGACAACCTGTCATTGTTTGTCACTAACAGACAAGTACGCAAACTCTCTCAATGCTTGTGTTGACATGTAGGGACCCTCATTATGCTCCCGGTGAAGTCTGGTGATATGTTGAGCCTCGTTAGTGGTGTAGAAATAGAGATTCACCAGCTTTACCAGCATTAGCATGCTAACCAGCAGTTAGCTGTTAATGTTAGCTTGTTTCAAGCTAGTGACACATTAGATTAGCATGACAACATATCCCACATATATCTACACATACGTTATTAACCCCTAGCCAGAGTTGTCCTTTAACGTGAACATGTGATCTTTAACCATGTGACCCGAGCTTCTTCCTCCTCCTCTGCAGATGCTCCCGTGGTCACGGCGATGTCCGACTCGGTGTCGGTGATGGCCGGCTCTCCGCTGGCGCTCAGCTGCTCCGCAGAGGGAAACCCCGAGCCCACCATCAGCTGGAGCTTCGGGGGGGCAGGCGGTCACACTGAGGGGCGGGGCCGGGGACGTCACCTGATCCTCGCGGCAGTGAGTCGGGCGGACGCCGGACGGTACTACTGCGAGGCCCGAAACAGCGAGGGGAACCAGACCGCTCACCTGGAGGTCACAGTGCAGGGTAAGAGAGAAGCTACTGTTACTTTAAGAGTCTGTCTGTCCTTCTGTCTCTCTGTCTGTCTGTCTGTCTGTCTCTCTGTCTGTCTGTCTGTCTGTCTGTGAGTACCTGAGTCTGACAGGTGTCTGCTCCTCCCACAGCTCCGCCCACCAACACCTCCCTGTTGGTGCGTCCAGGTGAGACGGTGCTGGAGGGTCAGCAGGTGACGTTCAGCTGCCAATCAGACGGAGCCCCGCCCCCCACGCTGGTGCTGAGGAGGAAGGGGGCTGAGCTACAGAGGGCCGGCCCCGCCTCCTCCTCGCTGTCCTTCAGCCTCTCCTCCGCCCGGCTGGAAGACTCCGCCCACTACCAGTGTGAAGCCTCCAACCAGTACGGGTCCCAACTGGTGACCAGCGCCGTCTCCGTCACAGGTACCGAGTCCTCCGCCACACTCACGTTATTATACTAAGTCACAAACACACCAGACTCCATGTAAATAATCAGCACTTTTAGCGTGTATAGAGCCAGACTCCATGTAAATAATCAGCACTTTTAGCGTGTATAGAGCCAGACTCCATGTAAATAATCAGGACTTTGTGTGTGTGTGTGTGTGTGTGTGTGTGTGTGTGTGTGTGTGTGTGTGTGTGTGTGTGTGTGTTATTGCAGCTAATGTTTCTGTGTTGTTTCAGCTCACCCTCTGCAGGTGGAGGTAAGTCCTCCGGTCTCGGCAGCAGAAAGGGGTTCAGGTCTTGTTCTGACCTGCAGAGCCTCCGGATGTCTCCACCCTCCCACCTTCACCTGGACCAGAACAGACCAGAACCAGAACCAGAGCTGGAGCATCCTCCAAGGGGGGACGCAACAGGACGGCCTGTCGCTGCTCCGCCTGCAGGACCTGGACCTCCAGGATCAGGGAGAGTACCGCTGTGAGGCCCAGTGTGACTCCGTCATCAGGACCGGAACCATCCAGGTCCACGTTTACTGTGAGTCTCAGAAACACACACACACACACACACACACACACACACAGAAACAGAAAGGTTATGAAGGTTATTAACAGTATAATAATCTGATCCACTGAGTCATGTTTCTAGAGAACAGAATAAGAAAGTGAAACATGAACTTGTTGTGCATTGTATAGCGAGCAGAAACCAAACAGAGAACAGTTTGCTGAGTCAGAGGGAACTTCCTGTTCTCCCTTTATCTCCTCTCACGCCATCTGTGATCCATCAGTTTAAATGTTGATGTGTGGGACGGAGGTTAGGGTGCCTTTAGTGGAAGTACGATTAGACACATTTTTACTGGAACATGTCCACTAAAGGTTCTGTTGTTGCTGCTGACAGACTCAGATTATTATTCTAAGTGTCTGACAACATTATGAAAGGATCCCTACAGAGATAGACCTTTTAGTTAAAGAGGAAGATCATTTTAGTTTAACATGAAACAGCCCCGAAATCACCATCACCAAACTACACCAGACTCCATGTAAATAATCAGGACTTTTATCATCGTAAAACACACCTCATTCAAAGTGGACAGAAACTAAATAAAACTACCAAAAAACGTCTTGGTTCATCTTTCCACTGTTCCAACAATCACCACTCTGGTCTGGTTGAAATAAACCCTTAATTCACCCATTTACATGTGCAGATATGCTGGCTCTATACACGCTAAAAGTAGTGATTATTTACATGGAGTCTGGCTCTATACACGCTAAAAGTCCTGATTATTTACATGGAGTCTGGCTCTATACACGCTAAAAGTAGTGATTATTTACATGGAGTCTGGCTCTATACATGCTAAAAGTCCTGATTATTTACATGGAGTCTGGCTCTATACACACTAAAAGTAGTGATTATTTACATGGAGTCTGGCTCTATACACACTAAAAGTAGTGATTATTTACATGGAGTCTGGCTCTATACATGCTAAAAGTCCTGATTATTTACATGGAGTCTGGCTCTATACACACTAAAAGTAGTGATTATTTACATGGAGTCTGGCTCTATACACGCTAAAAGTAGTGATTATTTACATGGAGTCTGGCTCTATACACACTAAAAGTAGTGATTATTTACATGGAGTCTGGCTCTATACACACTAAAAGTAGTGATTATATACATGGAGTCTGGCTCTATACACGCTAAAAGTAGTGATTATTTACATGGAGTCTGACTCTATACACACTAAAAGTAGTGATTATTTACATGGAGTCTGGCTCTATACACGCTAAAAGTCCTGATTATTTACATGGAGTCTGGCTCTATACACGCTAAAAGTAGTGATTATTTACATGGAGTCTGACTCTAAATACACTAAAAGTAGTGATTATTTACATGGAGTCTGGCTCTATACACGCTAAAAGTCCTGATTATTTACATGGAGTCTGGCTCTATACATGCTAAAAGTAGTGATTATTTACATGGAGTCTGGCTCTTTACACGCTAAAAGTCCTGATTATTTACATGGAGTCTGGCTCTATACACGCTAAAAGTAGTGATTATTTACATGGAGTCTGGCTCTATACACGCTAAAAGTAGTGATTATTTACATGGAGTCTGGCTCTATACACGCTAAAAGTCCTGATTATTTACATGGAGTCTGGCTCTATACACGCTAAAAGTCCTGATTATGTACATGGAGTCTGGCTCTATACACGCTAAAAGTCCTGATTATTTACATGGAGTCTGGCTCTATACACGCTAAAAGTCCTGATTATGTACATGGAGTCTGGTGGGGTTGGTGACATTTTTCCTGTCGAGGCTTAATATTGCTTAAGTGAAACTTTTTTATTCTGTTCTTTCCTTTAAGATCAAACACCTTTTAGATATTTATTCATTCATCTGTGCATTTATGTTCTATATTTTGTATTATAATATTTTTATTTTTCTAAAAATATTTTTATTTATTTTTTATTTATTTAATTTGACGTATTTTTAAGTTATTTTTAATGTGTATTTATATGTGTATTCCTGATATGGACCAACATATGTATTTTTATATATATTCCTATATTCCTGTCTGCAGCGTTCCCGTCTGACCCGGTTCTGGAGCATCACGGTCCTGTGCTGCTGGGTCGGGAGGCGGTCCTTCGCTGTGACATCACCGACGTCTTCTCGGCCAATCAGATACGGGTCCTGTGGCTGTCGGGGAACACGACGCTGCACTCCGAGTCCTTCGGGTTCTCCGGTTCCTTACAGAACGTCTCAGCTGTTCTTCAGCTCCGCGTCCAAGAGGATCAGGTTCTGATCTGCCGCGCTGAGCTGCTGGCGCCGGACAGAGATGTTTGGCGGTCCAGAACCGCCGCAGTCTTGCTGCACGTCCACTGTAAGTCGCTCAGGAGGAGAAGTCCCGCCCCTTTCTTATTTTTCGACCTATTCGACCTTTCTGCCTCTTTATATTAAAAAGGAACAAAACGTCCTACGGTTCTGTGTTGAAAGGCCTTTATTTTGAAAGAGCGGCAGGAAGTGTTAACCTCTGGTTGTGTGTGTTGGAGACGCTCCGAGGAGAACCTCAGAAAAACCCAAGGGGGTCAGCGAGCGTCCAGAAAACGTCCATCTTATGGCGCCATTTTGATGCTAATAAGCTATCACCCGCCGTTAGCATCCCATTCACTGCCATTCATTTTGGC
>CM042432.1:825000-837500 GCA_023631565.1 Gymnocephalus cernua
ACCACCATCCTAACACCGAGTTACGACCATCCTAACACCGGGCTACAACCATCCCAACACCGGGCTACCACCATCCTAACACCGAGTTACGACCATTCTAACACCGGGCTACCACCATCCTAACACCGAGTTACGACCATTCTAACACCGGGCTACCACCATCCTAACACCAAGTTACGTTCATCCTAACACCGGGCTACGACCATCCCAACACCGGGCTACCACCATCCTAACACCGGGCTACCACCATCCCAACACCGGGCTACCACCATCCTAACATCGGGCTACCACCATCCTAACACCGGGCTACCACCATCCCAACACCGGGCTACCACCATCCTAACACCGGGCTACCACCATCCTAACACCGAGTTACCACCATTCTAACACCAGGCTACCACCATCCTAACACCGGGCTACCACCATCCTAACACCGGGCTACCACCCTCCTAACACCGAGTTACCACCATCCTAACACCAGGCTACCACCATCCTAACACCGGGCTACCACCATCCTAACACCGGGCTACCACCATCCTAACACCGGGCTACCACCATCCTAACACCGGGCTACCGACGTCTTAACACCAGGCTACCGACTCCCAGAACTGGGCTACCCGACATGTGGCTAACAACATCCCAACGTGTGGCTACAATATCCTAAAATGTGGCTACTTAGCTTTGGACCTGGACAAATATCTGACATTTGCACAGACAGACTTCCAGTTATGTCGGCCCGGCCCTGGGCGGACCAATCACAGCCATTTATCTCACACGGGGGCGGGCTTTAAGACGATGACTGACAGAAGAGCGTCACGCTCAAACGTAGTTACTGAAACGTAACCGGCGTTCTCCGTCCAACAAAACGCGCCAGGCTCACGAAAACTCAAACTGTCAATCTGTCCAACAAGGCGGCATGATTAAATATAAATCAAGATTCTGTTTCTGTGTTTTCCATTTTAGCGGCTGTATATGTTTATGTATGAATATGAATATTTTCTAAAGTTTTAGTGGGTTTTTCTAGACTTTTTTTTTACCTTTTCTTCTGACGTTTTTGTACCAAAGGAAGAGGATTAGGACCCCGTTTACAAGTACGTGGTTATTGTAAAAAACTGAGACATTTCCCTTCGTTTGTGTCCTTCGTTTACACGCAAACTGAGAATTATCCTCTGAAGACGTGACTTTCTAAAAACTCCGGCCAGAGTGGAGATTTTGGAAAACTTTGTTTGCACGTTTTCATGTAAACTGTATGTGTGTGTGTGTGTGTGTGTGTGTGTGTGTGTGTGTGTGTGTGTGTGTGTGTGTGTGTGTGTGTGTGTGTGTGTGTAACAATAACAAAGAATCAAACGTTGAAAAAGCAGCAAGAAATGTCAGAATAACTTGTTGTTGTCGTTTTTTAAAAATAGCACCAAAAACGTTGAACAAAAACAAAGTGAAAATCCACTTTGAGCCTTTTTATTCCAGATGAAGCAGACCGATACAGAACATGTTGTTTATGTTTCTCTCTGAGCTTTTATTAAAGATATTTATTTCCTCTCTTGTGTTGTTCAAACGTGATTTAACTTCCTGGGACTTTTCTCTCACTCGACCGGTAACCATGGTGACCCCTACAGGCCAGCAACCATGGTGACCCCACTGAGATGCTGTTTTTTTTTTTTTTTTAGGAAACAACATTATGAAAGGATCCCTACAGAGATTTTCATGGAGTCTGGCTCTATACACGCTAAAAGTAGTGATTATTTACATGGAGTCTGGCTCTATACACGCTAAAAGTCCTGATTATTTACATGGAGTCTGGCTCTATACACGCTAAAAGTAGTGATTATTTACATGGAGTCTGGCTCTATACACGCTAAAAGTCCTGATTATTTAAATGGAGTCTGGCTCTATACACGCTAAAAGTCCTGATTATTTACATGGAGTCTGGCTCTATACACGCTAAAAGTCCTGATTATTTATATGGAGTCTGGCTCTATACACGCTAAAAGTCCTGATTATTTACATGGAGTCTGGTGTAGTTTGGTGATGGTGATTTCGGGGCTGTTTCATGTTAAACTAAAAGCATCTTACTCTTTAACTTAAAGGTCTATCTCTGTAGGGATCCTTTCATACTATTAGGGTCCAGGTAGAAGTAACTGAAGTGACCCTTTGAAGAGGTTATAGGTCACAGAGTCAAAGTGTGAAGGCGCCATGATGACCCAGAAGCCCGGCGTTCCCTCAGCTTTAAGAATAAAGTGTGACATCATGTCTCCGACTTTAGATGACACCAAACACGTTTGATTTTGTTCAGAAAAGAAATAAAGTTTCTCCTCTTGGTGATGGTAGAGAAGTTCAGGCTGCAATGCATGATGGGAAACAGGTTTACTTTATAGGAACCCTAACCTGTCTCTCTCTCCGTCTGTCTCTCGCTCTTTCTGTTGTGAACGAATGAATCACGGACTGGGACAAAAATTCAGCCCTGGATCTGTAGCCACACCAGCCCACATTACCACGACCACGCAGCCCCACCGTGCATTCACTAATTACATTTGGGTACAGATGGTGAAGTAATATAAGCAGTAGGCTACCTTAACAGATTTATAAATATGTTATAAGTAACTGGCAAATAATGCTTACTAATTAACGAGCACACATTTATAACAAATGAACACATACTGCCTATTTAACCCGTTTGTATCCTGTTCTGTTGTCCGTGTTTCTCTCTGTTGACATTGCACATATTTGTCTGTCTGGTTCTCCATCTTTTCTGTTTTAACTATAACTCTGCAATTTATATATATATATATATATATATATATATATATATATATATATATATATATATATATATATATATATATATATATATATATATATATATATTTTAATTGCATTTTTTATGGCTGTCTGTGATTATACTTCAGGGTTTTTCCTTGCCCCAGAATTGGCCTTTGGGGGAACACATAAAGAAGGGGGGGGGGGGTCCTCCCCCAGGAAATTTTGAGTGTAAAAGACTTCAATTCCTGCATTCTGATACATTTTTAGCCACCAATTTATGGTAAAAACGTCTATATGTATGGCAAGGAAATGACAAAATTCTGGTGGCAGGTAACAATTCAAAATACAAAATATAATGGAATATTATTATATTCAGTAGTCCAGTGAGGGGTCTTTCACATCTGGGACATGGGCCGGATACAACAACACACAGCATGAACAGGCTTTATGGTCACTTCCCCCCCAAGGAGCACGTTTTGCTCCCACTGTGAAAAATGAAGGTTTGACTTCCAGAGGCTACTGCTTTTAGTGCTAAATTATACAATAATACAATCACATTATGGATACAAAACGTTATGAAGTGTAATGTTTTCTATGTTGTATTGATCAGAAATGATCAGTGATATTGAATATAGCCTACAGAGTAATGGACCACCAGGTCATGCATGTATGTGAACCGCGGATTGATTGCAGAGTTTAACCTTCATAGTGTAAAACTAATCACGACGTGAAAGACGGAGCAGAACGACGCTGCTTGTTCAGGTTGTCATGGCTACTCCTGTAGGCCTACACTTCACATCAGGTGTTAAAACCAACTGGACCAAAACACTGAATTAGACTACTAGCCTATTTAACACGACAAGGAGACGTTTATAACTGGTAATGAACTGTGTCAGTTTAATACTGATGCCGTCAGATGGTCGGAGCTCCGGCGAAGCTGTGCCCGTCGGCAGCGGCTTCTCACTGCGCAGCCGGTCCCCCAGAACGGCGTGATCACCGGGAGGGCCCGGTACAGCCTGAACCCTCTGGCATTTGCCAGATTTGCCCCTGGAATGAATTCATGTCATTCTGTGTTTTCGTCTCCAACACAAAGCTTATTGGCTCCTCAGCTCATCGCCACGGTAACAAGAGGTGTGAATGAGAGGCAGAACATTGTCTTTTCTTCACTCTGTCAGGTTCTCACAGTCGTCTCAACCAATCACAGTCCTCCACATGCATTTAGTGTGTGTGTGTGTGTGTGTGTGTGTGTGTGTGTGTGTGTGTGTGTGTGTGTGTGTGTGTGTGTGTGTGTGTGTGTGTCTGTGTGTGTGTGTGTGTGTGTGTGTTTGTGTGTGTCTGTGTTTGTGTGTGTGTGTGTATGTGTGTGTGTCTCTGTGTGTGTGTGTGTATGTGTGTGTGTGTGTGTGTGTGTGTGTGTGTGTATGTGTGTGTGTGTGTGTGTGTGTGTGTGTGTGTCTCTGTGTGTGTGTGTGTGTGTGTATGTGTGTGTGTGTGTGTGTGTGTGTGTGTCTCTGTGTGTGTGTGTGTGTGTGTGTGTGTGTGTGTGTGTGTGTGTGTGTGTGTGTGTGTGTGTGTGTGTGTGTGTGTGTGTGTGTGTGTTGCATAATAGTGGTGAGAGTCTAACTGCAGAAGGTCAACGGTTGAGTGTGTGTTGTGCACATTCAGCAGACTTTAGTAAAAAATGTGTTTATGGTGTTTTTCTCTGGTGGTGCGTTCAGTGTCCTGCCGAGCGTGCGTGACTTCTGACCTCTGCTGTGTAAAAGAGGACGGAGCGTTCTGCTGCGTCTCTCCTTTTAATCTGCTGGTATTTCCTGTCTGAGAGAAGATGGAGAGCTCTGGTTTCCTCCAAACAGCCTCCGTCAGCTCGGGCAGACAGAGACCAGATACTCTTCCTCCTCTTCCTCACCTTCTTCATCCTCGCATCCTCTAATCCTATTCCTCTTCTTCGGGGGCAGAGCCAGACAATGGAAACATCGAGGGTTCAGCTCTAACTCTGCGTTGGTGTTTATTTAGTTGTTTTTTGTGGAAATGTTTTTTCCCCAAAATGTGTATCGCTTTCTACTGGACATTTTGGTCAGAATATCACGCACGCTCGGCAGGACCGTGAACGCACCACGAGAGAAAAACACCATGAACATATTTTTACAGTTTTTGCCCATTGCTTACACACTAAAAACAAATGCTTAGACCAAAGCCTCACTACCTAAACTTCTTGTAGCATATCTTAAACACAGTGTTACCATAGTAACCATACCTTAAACACAATGTAACCATACCTTAAACACAGTGTAACCATAGTAACCATACCTTAAACACAGTGTAACCATAGCTTAAACACATTGTAACCATAGTAACCATACCTTAAACACAGTGTAACCATACCCTAAACACAGTATAACCATAGTAACCATACCTTAAACACAGTGTAACCATACCTTAAACACAGTGTAAGCATAGTAACCATACCATAAACACAGTGTAACCATAGTAACCATACCTTAAACACAGTGTAACCATACCTTAAACACAGTGTAAGCATAGTAACCATACCATAAACACAGTGTAACCATAGTAACCATACCTTAAACACAGTGTAACCATACCCTAAACACAGTATAACCATAGTAACCATACCTTAAACACAGTGTAACCATACCTTAAACACAGTGTAACCATAGTAACCATACCTTAAACACAGTGCAACCATACCTTAAACACAGTGTAACCATAGTAACCATACCTTAAACACAGTGTAACCATACCTTAAACACAGTGTAAGCATAGTAACCATACCATAAACACAGTGTAACCATAGTAACCATACCTTAAACACAGTGTAACCATACCTTAAACACAGTGTAAGCATAGTAACCATACCATAAACACAGTGTAACCATAGTAACCATACCTTAAACACAGTGTAACCATACCCTAAACACAGTATAACCATAGTAACCATACCTTAAACACAGTGTAACCATACCTTAAACACAGTGTAACCATAGTAACCATACCTTAAACACAGTGCAACCATACCTTAAACACAGTGTAACCATAGTAACCATACCTTAAACACAGTGTAACCATACCTTAAACACAGTGTAAGCATAGTAACCATACCATAAACACAGTGTAACCATAGTAACCATACCTTAAACACAGTGTAACCATACCCTAAACACAGTGTAACCATAGTAACCATACCTTAAACACAGTGTAACCATACCTTAAACACAGTGTAACCATAGTAACCATACCTTAAACACAGTGTAACCATAGTAACCATACCTTAAACACAGTGTAACCATAGTAACCATACCTTAAACACAGTGTAACCATACCTTAAACACAGTGTAACCATAGTAACCACACCTTAAACACAGTGTAACCATACCTTAAACACAGTGTAACCATAGTAACCATACCTTAAACACAGTGTAACCATACCTCTCAAGTCTCACGCATTGGGCATGAGACACGCATTTCAACCCGTTCACACGCTCACACGCCACACCTTGTATTTCTCGCGCAGAGAAATTACCAGGTTAACGCCCACCAAGTTGCGCCGCTATTTTTTAAACAGTGGAACAGGTAGAGGAATCAAGTGAGTTCCCTATAGAGTTCAGAAGGCCCTGCCAAGCACCAGCTAATCAAATAAAAAATATAGCTACCGAACAGCCAATCAGAAAATAGCATTCCTGTATCCGGGTAAAGTTAGATAATTCTTGCAACAACGTTACATTCTGATTCCAATAACACATTCACGCGCTCGCTCGATACATTGATTCAGATGGTCGCTGAAGTAGCTACAGAAGAGGACAGCTGAGCTGTTACATACACATCTCGCCACAGTGGCTACAGAGTGATCAACGTGAGAGGAGACCATAACCTATGAGTACAGTAAGTCATCTCATCATTGCTGGAGAATATATGTGTCCAGGCAGCTGGTATGGTAGCTAGCTAACAGTTTGACCAGAGTATGTGAACTAGCTTAGCTAGCCGGTTGAATCCCGGCTACTTTCGGCAGCTATTCTGACACTTTAGTATTCGCTAGCTAGATTATTCACAAAGCTGGTGTGTGTTGGACGTCAAAAAGTAACTTTACCTGAAAACAGCAGATGTTTCATATTTAGCATCTCACATCACACTTTTACTCACTGTGACCACTACTACGGGCAGAAACGTGCCAAAATATGAACAATAACGTTTATCTGCTAATGTTAGCTGCCGACCGTTACCTTGAAACCATCCAGCAAATAGACGTTACTGTAGGGTGCAGTTACCTGAAACAGATGATTTAACGTCACCGCTCATTCTGTAGCGTCGTGTAATTATGACTTTATGGCTGTGTCTCAAATCGCCTACTTGCACACTTCACGCACTTAGTTTTAAGTATATAGTGTAGATAACGAAAAAGTCAGTGCACTGAAAGTACCCGGATGACCCCCTAAAAAAAGTAAAAAAGTTCAGTGTAGAACGATGGACACTACGCACACTAAACCTGCGCCATCTTGACTACAAAGCGGAAAGGGGAGGGACCAGGGACGTCGACCGGCAGCTGATTGGACGAACGAGTCACGTGCGTATTAACTCTCGCAGATTTTACATCCGAGCTTAATGGCGGCCAGATGGCGGCTCGTTTGGAATACGATCTCGAATTTTACGAAAATAGTTCACCGAAACGTGTTTCTGAAGACATTTTAAGGAGAAATAGGCCGTCGTGCAGTTGCTGAATCTGTCTTCATTTCAGATCAACTAAGGTCAGTTTAGAAGATTTTCATCAGATTTTGAGAGGCGGCGAGCCGAGCCGACCGCTCGTCATTTCCGGTAAGTGCTTTATCATAAGTGTTCCATTTGGGACAATACTAACCATCGACAGTGGGCACTACAGCAGTAAGTGGTCAGTGTACATTAGCAGTGTACTGACCGAAGTAGGCGGTTTGAGACACAGCCTTAATACTACTAGCTACATAGCGGAAAACCCTGTTGTGCGTCTGCCCTATTTCTGATACTGTGGCGGCAGAAATCAACATAGAGGAAACACTGTGTAGATTTTGCACCTATTATTATTATTATTATTATTATTATTTAATAATATTATTATTTTTATTATTATTATTATAGCTACATATTGAATCGGCTGCAGGGCTACTCTGACAGTTTTATAATTTTATAAAGATACCCATTTTATTAAAGGCTTACCCATAACACTTTAATAACAATACCCATAATATTTCTTTTCTTTTTTTTCTTTAATTTCTTTCCTTTTATTTTTATCGCACAACCTCCTGGCCCCCATTGTGAAAACCTTTGGCCTAGGCTATTTCATTATATTTTATCCAGACAATGCATATTATTAATTATTGCATTTGTCTATTTCAAAGATGTCAGGGAAAAGGCAAATGAGCATTCTTTCATGCTTCGCTCTGAAGGATCAGCTTCCTTAAAAGGTTGCCAGGTCAGAGGAGGAGACTGTGGAGAAGACAGTAGTGGAGGCAATAGATGAGGCAGTGGAGGACACTGTGGAGGAGGCAGCGGAGGAGACAAATAGGGTGACAGATTCAGCAACTGCATGGCCTATTTCTCGCTTGAAATGTTTTCAGAAATGCATTTTGGTGAACTATTTTAGCACAAGATCGTATTCTGAACAAGCCGCCATGACAGTCTGTCTTTGAATTTCCGGAGAAACAAGACCCGTGGCACTTTTTTGACCAATTTGGGGAGACTGATCAGCCCAACTGCCTTTTCTGCCGACGTTTGGCTTCAGGCTCTGTGTGTCTGGGCCTTAAGACTGAATGTGTATAGTTAAAAAAAAACAAAAAACTAAATTCCTATTTTGGTTCTTGCAACACATTTCAAAAAAAGTTGGAACAGTAAAGCATTTACCACTTTGTAATGTTGCCATTCCTTTTCACAACACTTAAAAGATGTTTAGGGACTGAAGACACCAAGTGATGAAGTGTTTTAGGTGTAAGTCTTAAGGTGGGCAACAGTACGGGGTCTTCGTTGTCACATTTTGCGCTTCAAAATGCGCCACACATTCTCTATTGGAGACAGGTCGGGACTGCAGGCAGGCCAGTCAAGTACCCGTATCCTCTTCCTCCGCAGCCAGGACTTTGTAATGTGTGCAGAATGTGGTTTTGCATTATCTTGTTGAAATATGCATGGACGTCCCTGGAAAAGATGTCTTCTTGAAGGCAGCATATTGTGCTCCAAAATCTCTATGTACTTTTCAGAATTAATGGTGCCATCACAGAAGTGCAAGTTACCTTTGCCAAGGGCACTGACACAACTCCATACCATGACAGACCCTGGCTTTTGGACTTGTTGCTGGTAACAGTCTGGATGATCCTTTTCTTCTTTGGTCCGGAGCACACGGCGTCCATTTCTCCCAAAAAATACCTGAAATACTGATTCATCTGACCACAGTACACGTTTCCACTGTGTGATGGTCCATCCCAGATGCCTCCGAGCCCAGAGCAGTCGACGGCGCTTCTGGACACTATTAACATAGGGCTTCCTTTTGGCACAGTACAGTTTTAACTGGCATTTGTGGCTGTAACTACGTATTGTGGTACTTGACAAAGGTTTGCCAAAGTAGTCCTGAGCCCATGTGGTGATATCACTTATAGATGAATGACGATTCTTGATGCAGTGCCGCCTGAGGGATCGGAGATCACGGTTGTTCAGCTTAGGCTTGCGCCCTTGTCCTTTACGCACTGAAATTCCTCCTCATTCCTTGAATCTTTTAATTATGTTATGCACTGTTGAAGGTGAAATAAGCAAATGTCTTCCTATCTTTCTTTGAGGAACATTGTTTTTAAACATTTCAATAATTTCCTCACATATTTGTTGGCAAACTGGCGATCCTCGGCCCATCTTTGCTCCTAAAGGACTAGACCTTTCTTGGATGCTGCTTTTGTACCAAATCATAATTACAATCACCTGTTGACATCACCTGTTTCAAATCACATCATTATTTAACCAGTTTACCTGATTACTAGCCCTAAATTGCTCCTGTCCCAATCTTTTTTGGAATGTGTTGCAGGTCTGAATGACAGGAAAGGATGTAAATTTACAAATGAAATTAAGTTGACCGGACAAAACATGAAATATTTTGTGTTCACATTGTCTGCAATGAAATACAAGTCAAAGTACATTTAGAAATCACTACTTTCTTTTTTTATTTGTGTTTTCATACTGTCCCAACTTTTTCTGATTTGGGGTTGTAGAATAAACAGGATAATCACCTCAAGGCAGGGCAATAAACAGTTTGATATGCCCGGCTGGTGGACTTCGCCTCGGGCGGTAAGCCGTCCACCAGCCTTACTTATTATTCATGTATTATTGCCTCATTTATTTATTTCATGATGTATTTCAAAGGCATATTTATTCATTTATTTATATATATATTTATTTATTTAATTCTGAATAAAACGGCATTGACGTTAACTCTGATGATCTGAACTCGTGTGTGAGGACTTGAGGAGTTATTTCAGGAGCTCTTAGAGAACGTGACCTCGTCCTGTCAGAGGAAACAACAGGCCGAGCAGCACAGGGTAAAGGTCAAAGGTTAACAGGAGCACGTTGACCCTGTTCAACCAGCTTTCAGGCTTGTTTTCTGGCATGTAAGTGACGTTAGCCAATCAGGAGAGACGTGTCTGTGAACTCCAGGTGATCAAACGCCAGCAGTACGTTCAACGCCCCCCCGTTTCACTTTAACCAAAGACCCCCTATACTAAATATAACGCATTCAAGCAGGGGGCGTGGCCTCATCTGTCCCTGTAGGGAATGGTGTGTGTGTGTGTGTGTGTGTGTGTGTGTGTGTGTGTGTGTGTGTGTGTGTGTGTGTGTGTGTGTGTGTGTGTGTGTCTGTGTTTGTGTGTGTGTGTGTGTGTGTGTGTGTGTCAGACAGACAGACAGAGATGTGTGAAAGCAGGAAACCCAGATGAGAGATTTTAACTCATATTTAAGCTGTCACTCATCTCATCATCTTAAAATCTGTTCCTATTATTTACACCCATGTGATGAATTATATTCTTTATTTAAAAAGCGTTTTGATCTCCTACAATATTGGTGAATATTGATATTTTTCCAAACTTGTATTTTCATTTTCCAGGTGGAAACGTACCTTCACAAATAAATCAAAAAAATACTTGAGACGGTTATACATGCTTTTATTGTGAAAAACAATTTCATTTCCTCAAATAATGGCGTTTTTTTTAAAAATAAATTACATTTGAAATCTTTTTATTTTTTTATACTTTCACTTTTCAAGGTGGAAATGTGCTTCCATAAAGAAATAAGTGAACATATTATTTTTATAATAAAAATTAAAATGTTTAGTCGAAAGAAAAAACTTTATTAGTTGATGACAGTGAGTAACATATTTACGTGAAGACAGGATCAGAGCTATGCAGCCGATATGTTGTAGAACACGTGTATGTGAGTCTGCGTGTGTGTGTGTGTGTGTGTGTGTGTGTGTGTGTGTGTGTGTGTGTGTGTGTGTGTGTGTGTGTGTGTGTGTGTGTGTGTGTGTGTGTGTGTTTAGCTGGACTGTTCTTAATTTGGTATTTCTCTCTAAAATAACAAATGACGACATTAACAATAATCAGTAACATAATAAATCATCATGTTGTTGTTAATAACAGAATCATTACATAGAAACATGAATAAAAAGAGGAACATGAGAATCAGGAGATGAGTTAGAAATTGTCTGCTTGTGACTATAAAACGAGTCATACAGAATGATGAAATGAATCAGATACTCCAGAATTATGGTAGAAACACATGCTATCTTTAAGGTTAAAGAGGAGACAAAGTTGGTGGCTTCAAGTATTTGTCCCATATCACATGACCTCTGACCCCTGACCTCCATTCAGAAACAGCCTCTCTGAGCTGGTGGTGACGTCATGGCGCCCTCTGGTGACATCAGCAGGAACTACAAGCAGAGCGCCACCAAACATGTTGACACATTTTATTAGTTTTATTTCTAGGTTTTTATCTGACACACTCACCTATTACATGTGTTATAGCATGTGTTATTACATGGTAACTGTCATTACTTCCTATATTAGGTAATGCTGCTCCTCTCGGGGCGTTTCCTCTTGTTTCCTGTTTAAAGTTGACTTTCTCTTTCCAGAGTTTGTGTCTCAGCTTCTTCTCTCCGTGTGGAGCTCCAGCTGAAGGTAATTTAACTCTGATGTCTGGAACGTTTCAAATATACTTTAATTTAATCTCTTTAAACGTCATCTGGCTCCGTTTGAATTCCATCTTGTTTCAGAGAAAGTTCAACACAAAGAAAGTGTTTGAAGTCATGTCTTCAGTTTCAGTTAAAGGATCAGTCCACCATTTAGAAACCTTGGTGTGTGTGTGTGTGTGTGTGTGTGTGTGTGTGTGTGTGTGTGTGTGTGTGTGTGTGTGTGTGTGTGTGTGTGTGTGTGTGTTGATGATTCTGATTCAGAGAGACAGCACAAAACAAACCTGAAGAGAGGGAGAGGAGTAGAAAATAGAAGCTCAAAGTGTAGTCTGATTACTTTTCACAGCTCACGGTTACTTGGTCACCACCGCTCCTTTCACTGTGTGCATGTAGTGTGTATGTGTGTGTGTGTGTGTGTGTGTGTTCAAGGTTCAGCTTTAGGGCTCAGACATAGTCAACGCATTGGTACGCATACGCGTCCGCAAGGCTACGCATCGCTACGCTTCGGCCTCCATTATGCGTCGATGCGTAGCAAAATGTGTCG
>CM042432.1:842500-865000 GCA_023631565.1 Gymnocephalus cernua
ACCGGCTGCATGCGAGAAGTAGCGGTACGCAAGAAAAAGTGCAGGTACGCTTAAGAGTAAAATGTAGAAGTGCGTACCGGTGAGTACCGGCCCACTTCGAGGACTGTGTGTGTGTGTGTGTGTGTGTGTGTGTGTGTGTGTGTGTGTGTGTGTGTGTCTCTGTGTGTGTGTGTGTGTGTGTGTGTGTTTGTGTGTGTGTGTGTGTGTGTGTGTGTGTGTGTGTGTGTGTTTGTGTGTGTGTGTGTGTGTGTGTGTGTCTCTCTCTCTGTGTGTGTGTGTGTGTGTGTGTGTGTCTCAGTGTGTGTGTGTGTGTGTGTGTGTGTGTGTGTCTCAGTGTGTGTGTGTGTGTGTGTGTGTGTGTGTGTGTGTGTTCAAGGTTCAGCTTTATTGTCATACAACAACAGAATTGTCCAATGAAATTCAATCATCATTTCCAGCTGCTCTGATGAAGTTAACTTACCAACCAGCTGACTCTGTGCAGGCAAAAATTGTCCAAAAATATTCCCAAAAAAAGGCGACAAACTCTGAAAAAAGCAACATGAACATAGTATAAAGCAGCTAAAATGTCTTTATTCACGTCACCTTCTGAAAAATGTGTAGCCATCTTAAATTGTTGTGCTAGGAATTAGATGTATTTATGAGAGTCTGTTAGTCTTGTTTGTCAGAGTGTTTCTGGTTCTACAGGATTTAAAACATGTTGGAATTCGACGTGTGGAAAGTTCCTCTGTTGTCACAGTGTTTCTGGTTCTACACAATTCTTTCTGTCTCCTCCTCCTCCTCCTCCTCCTGATGAAGCTGAAACAGGTTAGTTGTTTAGCTGTTAGAGACAAAGGTTCCAGTCGACCCACCTGATCAGACGTCTCGGTGTCCCAGAGGTCTTCAGGTGGAGCTGCAGCGTGAGAAACCGTCCAATCAGAGCAGTCGAGTACGTAAGTTTTACATTTTAACAACTCGTTAGTCTTTGGTCTCTTCAGGTTAGTTTCTGGCTCTGTGATGTTAAATATAATGTTTCTACTTCACTTCTTATTTCCTGTTGTGTTGAAGATCAGAAAGCTGTCTGCAGCAGTTAGTGTCGGTCGTTCTATTCACTGACAGGACTGATGTGGAGACAACATGACTCAGCTCTTTTATTCTCTAAATCAACTGATATGGAACTGCGTCACTCTGAGAAATCAAGAGAGCTTCAGACTTTATTTTCTGCTTGATAGCTTCACAGTTTCTCCAGCAGCTTCTGGTTCTGGAGATTAAAAAATGATTTCCCTCTCTGGTGGTCTTCCTCTCTTTCTTCAGGACCCATCAGAGACCAGACCCTGCTGAACCTGAACCCAGCTGTGTGTCCATCCAACAACCTGTAAGGCGACTTGAAATGGAGGAGAGAGGATTGATGGAGAGACTTGAATGGCAGAAGGAGAGAACAGCAGAAATGGAAAGAGAAATAGAAATGTTAAGAAGAAGATTGAGGTGAGTTGTGAACATCCAGAAAACTGGACCGAGTCTCATTGGATGGAACTACGTCCGTCTGGTTCTTCTGGGTCATGTCAGTCTCATGCACACTCCTTCAAATAAAGCTTGAAAGATATAGAATATGTTTTTGCAAAATAATTTCCTGTCTCACTCAAAATATTTTTCTGTTTAGACAACATTTTGAAATATTATGTTTAGATTCTTTTATAAATTCTGATTAAAAAAATATTTATATTGAGTTTTGGACAGAAAGTAAAGCATTATTGACTTTTAATTGTTAATAATTAGGCCTACAGACATACTAATATTAATATTATATTGTAAGCAGGAAGACTTTACCTGAACATGTGACCCTTTATAACAGAGATGTTCACAAGTCATTTTTTGGAAGTCCAAGTCGAGTCTCAAGTCTTTGAGCTCGAGTCCAAGTCAAGTCTGAAGTCTTCGAGGGGCAAGTCCAAGTCGAGTCTCAAGTCTTTTGCCATGAGTCCAAGTCAAGTCTCAAGTCTCTGGCCATCTGATCTGCCCCTAACACTGTATTGTTAAATCTTATGAATTCAAATCATGTCCTGTAGCTCCCATCCATACAGTACATATCAAAATCAGTTGTAGGAGAACTTGATGGGGTCTACTAACACATCCCTCTAGCCCTCAGACCTGGTGAAATATTAACCTAAGTCCGTCACATTATATGGATACAACTATAAAGATATAATTTACTTGTTCCCAGGCAGTCCTAGCATTAGCACAACACTTTGTGATGGTTAGCTTGTTACCTGTGATGATATATGCTAAATGTAACATCTCTTTCACTCAAAAAAATGTCTAATGTCAAAGTGGAAATGAAGAGAATAGTGGCAGCGCCACACCAGTTACAGAACAACATGCATCTCAGTGTCAGTCCAACTTACGCACAATAAGCAGTTTGAACTCACTGATGTAATGCCATTTATTTATTTTCTGAGTGTTAGTACGCTCAGTGAAACTGAGTCCAGAGTCCGACTCAGAGGAGGAGAGGTTAGTGAGGCCAGCGACAGCGCGCACAGATCCGCTGCGCCACGCATGGATGAAATAATGAAATAGTAAATATGACTACAGTATGTATAGAAACTACAGTAGAACAGAAATATGTGCAGAATTAAGATGGTCAAGACGGCCCAGTGTTTGGTGGACCGGGTACACCTTGTTCCTTATTAGCCTACAAATCATCCACGGGATCAGTTACACATCACATGGTTGACCCCCCGACACAGAGTTGTTCCTGGGGAGATGGATCCGTGCGTCCCGCCTCCTGTGCCCCATGGAGGTCTGACCCTCAGCAACTACTAACTATAAATATAGAATTAGCCTGTTCACAGCATTAGCACAACACTTTGCGATGGTTAGCTTGTTACCTGTGACGATATATGCTAAATGTAGGCTAACGTCTCTTTCTCATTAGCGTGTGACCGACCTGCCTGGGTGTGTTTTCAGATGCCTGATGAAGTTCGACGTGGTCGATCCGGCATCATTTATCTTGGTGCCACTCACCTTGCATGTAGCTGTTAGCTTACTGCCACTGGTTACAAAGTTATTGAAAGCTAAACTAATTCCCACAAAAGGCACAACTCCGGGAGTGTGCACACATAAGGCATAACGCATGCCTTATGCACATTATGGCAAAGGGCAGGAGACATGCAGCTCGTCATACGTTTCCCCGACGTATATGCGCCAATAAAAGAAATAGAAATACATAAATACATTTAGATTTAAAAAGCAATAACTGCATGAAAACAGGTTGTTGACGAGTCTCGAAGCTCAAGTCTTTTGGGTCGAGTCCGAGTCAAGTCTGAAGTCTTTTGGGTCGAGTCGCAAGTCAAGTCTGAAGTCTTTTGGGTCGAGTCGCAAGTCAAGTCTGAAGTCTTTTGGGTCGAGTCCGAGTCAAGTCTGAAGTCTTTTGGGTCGAGTCCGAGTCAAGTCTGAAGTCTTTTGGGTCGAGTCCGAATCAAGTCTGAAGTCTTTTGGGTCGAGTCCGAATCAAGTCTGAAGTCTTTTGGGTCGAGTCCGAATCAAGTCTGAAGTCAGCTGTTTGTGCGAGTTAAGTGTGACTCGAGTCTGAGTCTCAGACTTGCGTCCCCATCTCTGCTTTATAAATGTTTTTCTATCAGGACACATCAGAAACCAGAGTCTCCTGAACCTGAACCTGAACCTGAACCTGGACCTGAACCTGAACCTGGACCCAGTTGTGTGTCCTTTAAGAGCGACTGGTCACGTGGAGGCGATATTAGCTTTAAAGGAGAGCAACCCTCTGCTGAAAAGAGGTAAGCTGTTAATAATATTATAATATTACTGATGTTTTAACTTTTATGTATCGAGAGGTTTTATATTCTCACATCTGAAAGATGTCCAGTTAAACCAGTTGTTATGTTAGCAGGGAATTGTTGGATCCAAAATGCAGAGAGCAGGCAGGCAGGAGTTGAGTGCTTAATGATTAAATCAAAAATAATAAAATACATACAGAAGTCCAAACCAAACAAAAGGTGTCCACACGACAGTAGGCAAAATAAGACCAGGAATCCAAACTGGGGCAAGGGAAAAAAACTAAAGTCCAGAGTAATGAACAAAAACAGGAGATCCAAAAAAAGAAGGCAGGCAAAAACTAAAGTGCAAAGAAATAAAGAAACTCAACGATGAAACTACAGAAAACACGCTGGACACAGACTCAAACTGACAGGAATGAACAGACAAGGCACGGTACCGACAAACAGGGACCACGGCAAACAAATGAGGGGAGCACATCAGAGATGGGAAAAGTACTCACTTCTCATACTTAAGTAGAAGTACAGATACTTGTGTTAAAAATACTCTGGTAAAAGTAGAAGTACTGATTTAACTTATTTACTCAAGTAAAAGTAACAAAGTACAGGCTTGGAAATGTACTTAAAGTATAAAAGTAAAAGTAGCCTTGCGAATGACAACCATTTTTTATGCAAAGCTACCTGGACCACAAATGTTACTAGAGAGCAAGCTGAGAAACTTCAGTAGTCACCAGGGCCGGATTGGGACTCATTTTCAGCCCTGGAGTTTCATGCCTTAGACCGGCCCACTTTAGTTCACGACTCAAGGCTTAATTCATATTACTTTTATCCTATTCTCTTTCAATCGTGGGATTTGTATATTCACTATTGTTTGATTAAAAACATAATGGGTCACTAGTAACACTTGGGCATAGAAAGTTGTTATATCTAATGTGATCACTGCAACAAAAAAATGCTTTTCTTACTTAGTATTTTTGTCTCGTTTCCAGTCCAAATATCTAAAAGAAAATCTTACATCAAGATACAATTTACTAAACAAGTATGAAAAAACACCTCAAAATTAAGTGATTTTTGCTTAAAACAAGGCACATTATCTGCCAAAAATAATTGTTTTAGATTTAGCTTGTTTTAAGCAACAAGAAAAAAAACAAAATTATTTAATTTTTAGTTTTCTTTCAGAAAACGACATAATTTCACTTGTCTAGTAAATGTATCTTGAATTAAGAATATTTAGATATTTGAACTGGAAACAAGTAAGATACTAAGTAAGAAAAGCATTTTTTCAGTGATAACGTTTTCTTATTCACACATTATGGTACATCAGCAGCTTCCCTGTGTCTCACAGTGAGAACATTAGTCTCTTCACAGCTGGCTCTGTTTCTGACACTAAATGACATGATTTACTCTTATTTCTCACCACAAATATCCCCTTTTTACAAAGCTTTCAAATCAAGTCAAGTCAGTTTCATTAATGATTCATTGTTATTAATGTATAATAATCTCAGGACATGTTTCATTGAGCAGGGTTCTGGTGTGTTGGGCTCCTGACTGGAGCTCGGTAACGTTACCGGACCTCGCTGCTCGTCACTGTTAGCAGCAAACCGGACTAGAGGCGGCTGCTGCTGAACAGCTACAAGAAAATCGGTTGATACATGAACGGTGGTTTGCAGACAACGTTGTTTTGCATCTTGCACTGCTCCTAACTACCTTAACGTTAGTTTACTGACCGGCCTCGTCGTCTTCATTTGTTGTTTTGAGGAAAAATGTGCTCAGCTTAGAAGACTTGGCCGCGTCACTTTCCAAAGCTTTCTTCTTTTTTATTCTGGCCTTTTCAGCGCCGCCTTTGCGCTTCCTGTTATCTATTTTTATCTGACTTTTTTATTTTGAGCAACTTGCAAGGTGCCGTGTCGGGGCGGGGGGGGGAGTCAAAAGATAATCACGTCATCATTAACCTGCAGGCTGCACTCTGCGAGAAAATATTAAATAAAAAAGAGTGGGACTGCGATAAAATAATGAATAAAAAGAGTGGGGCTGCTGTGAGTGCAGGCAGCCATAGGGACAGCATCCATATTTCAACCCAGTGCCATGACAACAACTGCCCTCGCAGCCAAACAAATAGACCGGCCCACCGGGAATTTTCCCGGTGCTCCCGATTAGCCAATCCGGGCCTGGTAGCCATGGAGACGAGGCTCTTTATGTATATATATGCCATTGTCTACATTTTAAATGGATGTCTGCCAAAAGGCCTAAAACATCACATATATGATTATTGTGACAGAGACTGGGACTCCAGGTTAGGGCTGAAACGATTCATCGAGTTACTCAAGTTACTCGAGTAACTCGAGTAACTCTAGTAACTCTATTACAAAAATTCCTCGAGGCAAAAACTCTGCCTCGAAGCCTTGTTAAATTCCTATGACGCGCAGGGATCTGATTGGTCCACACGGACCGTTGTTCAGGAAGCACACCACTAACACGTGATACATTTTTAATTTAGTTGGCGCGATGGCGGAGAGTAAAGATGTCCAGAAACAGCAGAGAATGTCTAAAGTTTGGGATCATTACATACTAAAAAATGAAGAGAACGAGGTGCAACATTAAGTAGACCTGGCAGACCACAGCAGTACGACCTCAATGATTCAGCATCTGAACCAAAAACATCCGCTCCACGCCGTTTCACCGAGCGGCGCTGAAACAAGGTAACGTAGCCTAAGCAGCCGCTGGTTTTAATCACATACTGTATTTGTAGCGACGTCGTGATGCGTGTTGACTAGATATGATGTTTAGCTTTGATGTTTTTAACTAGTAAACTTATTCATGTTCAATTGCAAGAGAGTATAGCCTAAAAAAAAGAACCCCTTCACACACACACACACACACACACACACACACACACACACACACACACACACACACACAAACACACACACACACACACACACGCATGCACCCTTGTCTCTCTCACTCTTCCTCACGCACGGCACGCGTGCACACACAAACACACACACAGGTTGCTAGGTTACCATAGCAAATAGGCTCACCCCAGAAATTCTATATTATTTGTTGGTAGCCTAATGGTAAATGCTGCAGGTGTAGAAATCTACATAAAACAGATATCTCCTTTGATGTCAGGGCGAGATTACAGCATCAAACTTAATTAAATTAAATTGCCAAATGTTGGAGTTGGAATAAATACCTCTGTTCTTTTGAGAAATTAAAGCCAAATGCTTGATCATTTTACAGCCACATCATTTTCATTATGCATTATTTGTTTTGGTTGTTTCAAAACGCAAAAAAAAATATCCGATTAATCGATTAATCGATCGATAAAGTGCTAGATTAATCGATTACAAAAAGAATCGATAGCTGCAGCCCTACTCCAGGTTAATAAGATTCTGACTGAGTAGCAAGATATGAATTCAATTGTGATTCTGTAATAATTCACAGATCCAGTTCCATTTTTAATCAACATTTAAATGAATCTACATGTAAGTTCTGCATACTTTTAGAGTACAACTAACCAGTGGTGTAGTCTGTTTTTTTGTAGTGAGTATACTGTGATTACTGTCCCAGAGCGACACCCCAGACAGTCGGTACTGTGACGTTTCTGAATACGGACTGTACACAGGCAACAGACGTTTAAGTATTGATGGCGTTTATTTAAAGTCCTGGAAAAACAACACTTAGAGTTGAGAAAAGATGAGACAGATTTAACTTTTGAGAAACGCAACCGAACCTGAACGCAACAGGACATCACATCACACAAATAAGCCGTTTAACCGACACCCCCCCCCCCCCCCCCCCCCCCCCCACTGCCACACAAAACCATGACTAATAATTAGCATCATCATACAACTTTGGTATCGATTAGCAGTAAAATCTGCTGATAAGGGCCTACATTTACTCAAAAGTATTTAATAAACGGTTTACAATCTTCAACACCATGGCTAACAAATGCATAAAAAGCTCCACTCTTTCTATTTTAGTTAATTATCTGACCATTGCTAACTAACATTACCATATATTCATTAAATTGTGTAAAGCAATGTATATTTAAGATTTAAGAATTTACTCATTGACCTAATGAAGGCCAGGAGTTCTCACTGTCTCTCTCATCATCTGAAACAAGGAAATATAAACATTGTATTCTGTTTACTGCAGTACTCAGACACACAGGTACACAAACATAGACACACAGGTACACACACACATAGACACACAGCACACACACAGGCACGCACACACGCATATAAGCTACTCTCACTTACCAGGTAACAGTAGGCTAACGTTGGTGGCAGCTGCAGCGTCACCCGACGTGGCAGCAGCTTCAGGGACAGACTTCAGAAAACACTGACGTAGTGTTATTTAGGTCTGTTTAGTAACGTTTCATATCTCGTTACTTATAAAACTTAGTTCAAACTCTAGGTAACTAACTAGTTGCGAGAAAGGAAAGACCGCGCAAAGAATGCAACTTGTTGTTGCTTAGTAACGTTAAGTGACCTCACGTCAGATCCAGGGCCACGGAAGCCCCGAAGGTCCAAATGTCAGAGCTTCCCAACACAGACGGGGTGAATTTATGAATGAAAATGAGAACGTTCTGTCACAAACAATGTTGTTACGTATCATCGCGCTTTTGTAAGTGGGTAAGTAACGAGCCACTTTTGTAAAAATGTAAGGAGTAAAAGTAAAAAGTCGGCACAAAAATAAATAGTAAAGTAAAGTAAAAAATACCTGAAAAATCTACTTAAGTACAGTAACAAAGTACTTGTACTTCATTACTTCCCCAAACAAGGGACAGGTGATACAACAGGTGAGACACATCAGGGTGGGGCAGAACAATCAGACAGGCGGGAAAACACAAGACAGGAAGTAAAACTAGACAAGACCATGGAGAAAACAGAATTCAAAATAAAACAGGAAACAGAACAAAATACAAAACAGACTACCAAAATAAGACAAAACACCAAAACCATGACACCAGTCTTCAACTCTTGACTTTAGGTAAATATTGGATCTGGTTTGGTCCAGTATATTCTCTGGTGTTTTAGCTTATTAACCCAGTTTATTGTCTAGTTTATTGAACTTCTTTGTGTTAATCTTGTTTTAGTTGCTGCTTGTATCTCCAGCAGCTTTTGTGTCTGAAGACTAAAAAGTGAATTTCCATCCCTGTTGGTCTTACTCTCTGTGTAACAGGATCCACCAGAGACCAGACTCTGCTGAACCTGAACCTGAACCTGGACCCAGCTGTGTGTCCTTTAAGAGCGACTGGTCAAATGATCGCCTCATTGACTTTAAAGGAGAGCAACCCTCTGCTGAAAAGAGGTAAGCTGTTAATAATATTATAATATTACTGATTCGTGTTTAGTGTTCCAGGGTACAAGCGGCCGAAATGGGTTTCCTCAGGAGGGTGGCTGGCGTCTCCCTTAGAGATAGGGTGAGAAGAGAAGTTAGAGAGGGCGCCTCCTCAGGGAGGTGTTCCAGGCACGTCCAGCTGGGAGGAGGCCTCGGGGAAGACCCAGGACTAGGTGGAGGGATTACATCTCCAACCTGGCCTGGGAACGCCTCGGGATCCCCCAGTCAGAGCTGGTTAATGTGGCTCGGGAAAGGGAGGTTTGGGGTTCCCTGCTGGAGCTGCTCCCCCCGCGACCCGACCACGGATAAGCGGACGACGATGGATGGATGGATGATTCGTGTTTTAAATTTTATGTATCCAGAGACGTTTTGAAATTTATTTTCAGCATCTTTCTTTTTCACATGTATTTATATTCTCACATCTGAAAGTTGTCCAGTAAGACCAGTCTTCAACTATACATCTCAATTTAATATTGGACCTGGTTTGGTCCAATATTATCTGTTTTTTTAGCCCCATTAAAAAGCATTTTAAATCTCCCATATCCATATGGTAGGCTGAAAATCATGAATGGCAAAATTCTTCCCAAATGTTCCTCTCCAACTGGGAGTCCCAGGGGGATGGTTGGGATGTATGCGCCTCAGAGTGCCTCTTCCAAGGTAACTTCATCTGCACACAATTACTTTGTGGAACTGCCTGTTCTGTTTTGGCGTGTTATCGGCATCGCAGCAGCCTGTAGCATTTAGCAGCCACGGATCTTCAATGAACGTCCACTAAAAATGCTGTTTTTGCCACTGACAGGCTCGGATTGTTATTATAAATGTCTGACTACATTATGGAAAGATGGTGAAGTTGATGTTATCCTGCCATGCTTGTGTGTAACTTATTGATGCTAGGTCAAGACGGTAACTTTAGCTAATAGCATTAGCTTACCGCCGTTCTGTCTCTCCACTCTTGGAACTTTAGGAAAAGGTGCTGTGGTATAGGATTTCTTCTCCTTTTTAACTGCCAGTTTTCATCCTCGATCAAAATGATGATGACTGATGGTCTGCAAGGTGCAGTGTATGGACTGGAGTCTTAAGTTCCATTTGTAGCTGTACACTAGCACAACTAGCCTCAACTTCAGCCGTCCTGTATCTAAATGTAAGTATGGGTGACATTTTGTTGGCAAAATTCAGAAATGCGCAATTGAAAATATTTTAGACACTTCCTGTACTCCAAAACAACAAACTCTTTCCGCCACTCCTCTCTCACGCACCTCTGTCTACCAGAAATTAACCTCGTGGAATTTCAGAATAAGATGGTTACAGCGTTCTCACTCAATACTGGACCAATTTTAAAGATTTTTGTTCACATAAGTCACACAAATGCATGGGAAAATACATTTCCTTAAACCTGCCCCATGTAAGATAACTAGTTGTTATTCATCAGCCCAGGGCCCGGTCTGGGAATCTGTCTAAATGTGACAGGGCCAGATGTTTCTGCCAGAGCAAATTAAACATGAGTTTGCACATTTGTTTAGTTTCTAGGCTAGCCAGTACCTGTCTTTGAGCTAGATTACTAAACTCCGTGTTGGACTTCCAGTACAATTTGCAGTCTCCTGCTCATTATATGTAATGGCATCTCTCATAGCTAGGGCTGGGTATCATTTGAAATTGTTTAATCAGCAAAACACAACCTCAGTGTTTCAGCCAATATCAGGACATTACTGTTTATGTGCATGGGTGGCACAGGGGGTCAAGTTCCCGTCCAAAGAACTGTGGTTCCATTTGTGGTAGCAGTAGCTCCAGCATGGTCTTGAGTTCCACTGAAACCAATTTGCTCATATTCACAGATGTCCATGGCAGTGCAATCCTACTGGTTGGCTGGGGCACCTGCACACTGGGGGTCAGAATTGAAGTGGGATAATGTGAATCTTCCACGCGTTATTCCCTCCCAGTGAAATGCAAAATTGGCAGGTGAAAAGAATCAAAGAAGAAATGCCTGTTCCATGCTAGGGCTAGGGTTAGCCTTGGGTTAAAACAGATGGACAGGATTAGGGTTAGATGCTCAATTACATTAAAGCAAATTTGTTTTACTCAAACCATTTAATCAATATGGGCAGCTTTCAGCACTTGGGAGCTTTTGAAATTCATGTCAACACTATTTGCTCAATATTTTTTTTTAAAACTCTGAGATGTCATACCCAGCCCTACCTATATGTTATTGTATGTTATTATGTTTTGTTGTATCTTATCATATTGAATCACTTCTCTTTTGTATTGCTATGTTGAAAGTTTTCTTTTTGCACAAGCTTGCATTTGTGTTTGAGTTGATGACCATTTACTGCATCATGTGTTAATGTACCTCAACTTCATTAAATGCAAAAATCTTTATGTATCTAATATATCTATCATAATCTTGTTTTTGTTTTCCTCAGTGCTTAGTGTTCCCAGCAATATTAACAATATTAGTTTGATTTGGTTAGCGCCGACAGAACTTTGCCAGTACAAACAAGCAGTATCTTATGTACCCTCATGTATCGAAAATCGCGCATATTTAATGACATAATGTATAATTTGCATAATTAAACATAAAAATTTCAAAAACTTGTAATACATTTTTTTTATATACTTGTGTAAGTAATGCTTACACCATGCAGGGGCGTGGCCTGCATGATGAGATTCAGATTGATTCACCGAACACGAAAACCTATGGTTTTCTAATGTACGATGTGTAATGTGGGAGTTAAAGGCAAAAAAACACTATAGCGCCACCTAGTGGTCCACATGTGTAATTTGGAAGGTGCAGTCCATGGCCCATTCTACATCTACCATGTAAATTTCAATTGGCTCACATCAGTGTAAGTGGTGAATCTAGACGTGAGTCTCATAGGCCACGCCCACTTTGACCAATCCGTACCCCACGGTAGAGCTGGTCTCATGAGTGACCCTAGATAGTACCCACCAAATTTGGTAAAAATAAAATGAGCCGTTCATAAGATATAAACATTTTGTACTTGTAGCGCCCCCTACTGGTCAATTTTTGTAAAATGTGTTGGGCCCCTCCAGAGGGTCATGGGAAACAAGAATCTGAAGTTGCGCATTGATAACATTTATTTTGACCGAGATATGGCAAAGTTTGTGTTTTCATAGTTAGCTACACAACTTTGGTTGTGCGTAATATATGCAATTTGTGTCCTATAACAATTCTGTTTATAATTTTTTGTCAGGTTGGTCTGGAGGTGCTACGTGCCAAGTTTTGTGCGAATCGGTCGCATGGTCTAGGAGGAGTTCGAAAAAGTAGGTTTTTGATAAATTGCGATTTTTCACGCATAAAACTCTAGGCGGAAATGGGCGTGGCCTATATCACGAGATTTCCTAGGATCCAGTGAACGCGTGGATATGTGTATCTATAATGTGTGATGTACGGTTTGGAAGTTATAGGGTCAAATGCGTTTTTTCTGCTATAGCGCCACCTAGTGGTGGAAGTGGGTCAGTTATTGCGCCTGAGGTCCTTGCCGAGTTCTGGACCAGTCCTGCAAAGGGCACCCGCCCACCATGTACGGTTTAGGCTGCAGCGGGACTTTTATGCGGAGAAGAAAAATAAGAAAAAGGAAAAAAGTACAAAAACAATAGGGTTCCACAGTCCTACTGTGCGAACGGCGTAGCTATTGCTACCGCCGTTTCTTCCAGACTCGGACTTGGACCCCTAATAATCTCTCCTCTACTTTGCATCTCAACAGTTATTTCAAGATGAAGAGCGATACCAGCCTGACTCTGCTCCAGCTGCCTGAGGCACTGTCCCAGGCAGGCCTTCAGTTCTCGGTAGCCACTGAAGAGGACTTCGATGAGATCATGGCTATAAGCCAGGGCATCCATGGAGGCCTTGACTACCTGCCCACTAGGTACACCAACTGGCTGCAGGAGACCAACCGCACAGTCATATTGGCCCGCAAACAGGGAAAAGTGGTAAGTTCAATGAATAGTATGAACACATTTTAAAGTTATGGGTGTAAGAAAAGGCAGAATTAAGAATAATAATAATGTGAGATTTGTCTCTTTGGATAAGTTACTTTATTTTTTTGTGTCTTTAAGCAACACATTTACAACCATCCAGCAGCTAGCTTAGCCTCTGCACACAGCGCTCCAGAACTCCAGACCTCGGCAGAACGGTTCACACACCCTCCAGCTCTAAACTAAACTACTATTTGTAGGCAAATCTGTGGCTGAAAAGAACACACACCATTTAAATAAGACCACTTTGAATTACTGAAGTATCAAATTGTAATTTGTTACAGTCATGACTGCAAAACCATTCACATATTCTTAAGTGCATTTTGAAGAATGGCATTAGAAAAGCTCTATGGAAACGGCAAAATGCATTTAACTCACAGGACTGATGAGCTGTTTCTGCTGTTAATGTCTTTGAATTCTTCACAGTATGAAACATGGCCACTACCAGCTGACATGGAAGAACAATTCAAAGTTGCTCAATTGAACCAAAATCCTGAAGACCTCTCCCAGCCCCCCTAATAAGAAAGATCATTTTGGCTGCTGTTGAATCCATGGCCCCATTCTTTCGGTCGTCATCCAAAGTTCATGACTAAAGATGAATGTTAGAACGTCCCAGTGTGCACTAAGGGTCTCGGCCTTATCGCTCTAGCAGACACACATGTACGTTTTGAAGATGATGTGGTTCTGCTGGCTCGTTGCTTAGCCTGCTGCCACCGCAACTCAGACATGGATGAACAGCAGACAATGGCTCACGCTCCATGCTCTAATTAACATGTCCTTGTTTCCCAAATCTCTAAAACAGGTCATGCTGCTCTGCCCCAGCTACAGGAATGATATACAGTTCTTAAAAAGGACTTGTCAATTTGATCGTTTGTCATTTAGTTCTGTCTTCCCTCTTCCTCTGTGGTACTTGTCAGATTGCTCTGGAGTCAGTGTGTGTGATTGACGATGGGGAGACTATGCTGGTGGAAGGTCTACGTGTCGCCCCTCAGGAAAGGGGCAAGGGTGTGCTTAGGGTTCTGCTGCGCTTTTGCTGCGAGCTGGTCAAATCCAAGTACCCTCAGGTCAAAGTAATGCGCATTTCCCGTGGCGATCAGCTTGGACCCAAGGATTTCCAGAAATATCGCATCATAGCCAAGCAGGTACCAGCAACAAAATGGTTAATGGTGGTTGTTAATGACCAACATGCTTCAGGCAATAAGCCTGGCCTCAGTGTGTTTTCTGTTGCAGTTCTTCACCAGCTCATACATTGACTTTGCTCTCTACAGGGTATTCTGCTGGTGCGCTTCAGAGCTGAAGACCTCAAGTTTCGTCTGTCTGAGCTCGGACTAGGTGTTGACATCCAATCCACTTTGTCCACCTCCTCTTCACACCCTCCTCCGGTGCGTCTTGACCACACAGCTGTCCACCGGCTGTATCTGACCAGTGACCTGCTGCAGGGACTCCTTCCTAATGGCACCATCATTCAAAACTGGCAGCCATTCAAGCCTTTGCCCAGTAACATGGCCATTCTACTGAAGAAGGACATTGACTGGATGGTGGATGATGTGTCCAACCCTACTATGGCCAGCCTCTGTACCTTCCCTTTTAGGGTGCCCATTGGAGATGACTGGTAACTGTCCTTTCTTTGTTTATTCCAAAATGAATTCATAGTGCTGGTTAAGTCAGGAACAATTACTGTCCATAAGAAAGCATACCATAATGTAGTAACATGAACTGCTGTTTGCCAAAGCAGATTTTTGTCGCTGACGGGTGAAAACCTTACATGTCCAAAAATGTTGTTTTTCAGGAAATGATAAAACGCTAATTTGAAAACATTTGATTGAGCTTTTAACCTCAGATGAAGTCAGATGAAATCGCCTCGTCACTGTTTAAATATTTGTAAAACACACAGACAGGCATTAAGGGTGCCCAATAGCAATTATATATGAAAATGACAAATGATTAAAATGACAAAATATAGAGATACAAGGTTACTGCCTGACAGCAACGTTTTGATAGTAGCCTTAGGGGTGCCAGAGTTGTACATTTATTACATACTGCACATAGCATTTTAGATACTCTGATAACATTTAAAAGCACAACTTATCATTTTCAAAATAAGACATTGTTTTCTTACTTGTACACCTTTGTTTAACCAGGTATTACCTGAACATTGACATGTTTGGTAAAGACCTGGACCTGGCTCGGCAGCAGTTCTTGTGCCACCTGCACCGCCACACTGCTAACCTGAAGGGTCACGTGATGTGCCGCATGTTCCTAGACCCACCGCTCAGGAAGGCCATGGCCGAATTCTGCTGCAACACATTGAGGGTGGAGCTGGTGGAGGAGTACCCCGAGCAATGTGTGGTGGAGTCGGACGTCGTCTAGTTACAGAAGGTGGATGGGAAAAGAGAAGAAGACGAAGGCCAGAATGAAGACAAGGGTCTAGACAACCACGCAAACAAAATGTAGTTCTGCAGTAAGTTAGATTTAACAATACACAATCAAATACAGGGAGTGGACATCAAATCATGAAAACATCATGTACTCAGCTATCATAATGATTAATGTTCAGTTGGGGTCAGAGGTGTTGATACTACTTTACAGTCATTAGTACCATGTTTAAGGCCCTAGTTTTATAACATAAGCACCCTTAGTAGAGGTCTTCACGGGTCAAACCATTTGGAAAACATACCCTAACCCAAAGTTCATTTGTTTTAAATAGAGCCAATGGGAAAAGGGCTTCCAAGAGCAGTCCGACTCAATTTGAATAGGAGTATTGGCTGCATTTTCAAGATGGTTTACAGTTGGTCAACGGTGCACATTTTTGCAAACGTATGGAGCTAGATTTGATTCTTTATTACATGCGAGAAAATAAATGATCTGAGAGAAAAACAAAATGTTTGAGAGAAAACGTTATCACACTGATAGCAAAAAAGCATTTTATGAGAGAAAAAAAACATATTTGAGAGAAAACGTTTTCATACCAATAGCAAAAAATTACGGAAGCCGAGAACGGCCATGGATTTCTTTCTTTTTTTATGCACTGTTATATCGTGATAACGACTTATTAATTCGTTATCTCGATATAGCAAAGTTTGTTTTCTCGAGTTTTTTTTTGTTTTCTCGAGTTTTTTTTGTTTTCTCGAGAGTTTTTTTTTATGGATTTTTTTTTTGCCTAAGACACTATTCCATTTAACCCGGAGAATGGGGCTTCATAAGCGGATAGAAATCTGCCGTTTCTCCCTCCTCGTCTCCGGTCAAATACTCGGGAAAAATCTCAGTAAAACAGCCTTCCATTTAACCCGAGGAATGGGGATCCATAAGCGGAAAAAAATCTGCCGTTTCTCCCTCCTCTTCTCCGGGTTAAATTGAAGGCTGTTTTAGTGAGATTTTTCCCGAGTATTTTACCGGAGAAGAAGAGGGAGAAATGGAAGACCTCTATCCGCTCATGTAGCTCCTTCCTCGGGTTAAATGGAAGGGTCATGGTCATGGAAGGGTCATCTCGAGAAAACAAAAAAAACTCGAGAAAACAAAAAAAAACTCGAGAAAACAAACTTTGTTATATCGAGATAACAAATTAATAAGTCGTTATCACGAGATAACAGTGCATAAAAACAGAACGAAATCCATGGCCGTTCTCGGCTTCCGTAAAAAATAATATTTGAGAATAAAAAAAGTTTTCAGAGAATGTATTTTTTCATAGAACATAAAAAATTTAAATTTGAAATTATTGAAATTATTTCTGAGAAAAAATTTTCTCTCAAAATAGTTTTTTGAACTCTCAAATATATATTTTCGCTATCAGTGTGAAAACATGTTCTCTCTAAACTATTTTCTTCTCCCTGTCAGTACACGATCCGTTCCGCCTGCACGATCCGTTCTGCGCATGCGCATAAATCTGCGCATGCGCAGAAGCTCATGCTTTTACGACACTACCTAGCTAACTATTATGTAGCTGCATGCTAACGCAACATATCTGTTATCTTGGCCAATGGTGGTGATTTTTCACAATAAAGTCCTGCTATATACTCCGCTGCTACCGCAAACAATCACCAATAAAGGCTTCTAAACCAAATACTACACAACCGGACATGGTCCAGCACTAAAGTGACCGGAATTTTGGGAGAAATTACCAGCATTGGCCAAGATTACAGCTAGCTATGTCGCGTTAGCATGCTACATAATAGTTAGCCGCTAGGAGTATGCTAACGTTAGATAGTGGAACGAAGCAGCACTTTCTAACGTCAGAAATCTCAGATAAAGGCTTCTGAACCAAACACGACCCAATCGGACATGTTTCAGCAGGAATGAGACCCAGAATTGGGGAGAATTTAACAACAATGGCCGCCAAGATGACATGTTTACTGCCGTTAGCATGCAGCTACTATAGTGGTATACAGCAGTGGTGGCTGGAAGAGCCGTCGTCTCGTCTTTGAAAGGACACTTTTGTACGTTTACACTTTGTTGCGTTATTAGTCAAGACCATAGACAGGTATATCAATAATGAATTAATGGTCTATGGTCAAGACGAAGTATTACCAGTAAAACTATCAACATAAACAACACAACAATGACGTCAAGAAAAATATGCTGCCAGTTGCCGTCAAGTGTTTTTTAACGCATGCGTGGTACAAATCGCACAGGTTTTCTGCTACGCAATTCTGCGCATGCAAAGAACGGATCGTGCAGGCGGAACGGATCGGGTACTGACACTCCCTCTCTAAACCTGAGTCTTTGCTCTCGATGTCATTTCCTGCTCTCGTGTCAGGATTTTGCTCTCGCTGTGAAAATAATGTCATGGGCGGTGCCACGTTCCTATTGGCCAGTCTTGGGCGGGGCCACGTTCCTATTGGCCAGTCATGGGCGGGGCCACGTTCCTATTGGCCAGTCATGGCCGGGGCCACGTTCCTATTGGCCAGTCATGGGCGGGGCCACGTTCCTATTGGCCAGTCATGGGCGGGGCCACGTTCCTATTGGCCAGTCAGGTGAGCATCGTCTTGTCTTGGCAGTTGAACTGAATCATTACACCTCTCCGCCAGCTGCTAACTCGGAACTTACAGACAGAGCAACAGCGGGACAACTTAACAACGTTCACCATCTTATTCATCATTAAAGTCACTTCTGACAACGATCGCTTGCTCGCTGGCCGCCAGTCATGCTGGGACTTTGCGTTAAACTCCACAAGCGCCTGAGGGCTTAACAACCTCGCTGGTCCGCCGTCACGCACCTTCATTACCTATCCTTCATTATGGTCAAGTCTTAGCTTTTGTCTTTTTATTGTTTCAAATCTCTTACTGTATATATATGTTACTGATTTAATATTTTCACTTAAATACTGAAGCTCTAAGTGAAATCTGGGCTTACTTTTGTAGATTGCTAGCATAATGCCAAACAAAATGCTAATGCTTGAAATGTTTAACAGACTACTGTGCAGTTTACTACTGGCTTCAGATGAAGCCTGAAGCCAGTAGACCCAATTTGAATAGACGGGATAATTGGGTCAGCACTATCGAGGTGCTTTACACTTGTTGTAGAACATCTAAGCGGCCATGGTATCAGCACAATACATGCAGTATATGCGCCATATAGAAAATAATGAACTTGGTGGAGGAAATGACATACTCTACTTCACATTCTTTGGCCTCCACCTACGTGTGTAGGACGGAGAGTCTCCTCCTGGTTCTGGTTCCTCAGTGTGTCTGTGTTGTGTGTAGGACGGAGAGTCTCCTCCTGGTTCTGGTTCCTCAGTGTGTCTGTGTTGTGTGTAGGACGGAGAGTCTCCTCCTGGTTCTGGTTCCTCAGTGTCTCTGTGTTGTGTGTAGGACAGAGATTCTCCTCCTGGTTCTGGTTCCTCAGTGTCTCTGTGTTGTGTGTAGGACTGAGAGTCTCCTCCTGGTTCTGGTTCCTCAGTGTCTCTGTGTTGTGTGTAGGACGGAGAGTCTCCTCCTGGTTCTGGTTCCTCAGTGTCTCTGTGTTGTGTGTAGGACGGAGAGTCTCCTCCTGGTCCTGGTTCCTCAGTGTCTCTGTGTTGTGTGTAGGACTGAGAGTCTCCTCCTGGTTCTGTTTCCTCAGTGTCTCTGTGTTGTGTGTAGGACTGAGAGTCTCCTCCTGGTTCTGGTTCCTCAGTGTCTATATTACTATATAATATTTCATGTTATTGTGATGAACTAATGAATGAACTTTGTATAAAATAATCCAGAATGATTGATCAGATTCCTCGTGAACATTGTAAACTTCTTCCACTTCCTGTCCTTTAAAGATGGAAGCTGAGATCATCAGATTGTTCTGGTTCTGGTTCAGGATCACACGTACAGAAATATTTCAGCTGATTGTTATGAACTAATGAATGCCGTTGACTTGTGTCATGTTCAGTTTACTGTGATGTGTTTGAGGTCTTTCAGTCTCTTTTCACAATAAAAGCATAACGTTACTGTGATGTGTTTGAGGTCTTTCTGTCTCTTTTCACAATAAAAGCATAAAGTTACTGTGATGTGTTTGAGGTCTTTCTGTCTCTTTTCACAATAAAAGCATAACGTTACTGTGATGAGTTTGTGGTCTTTCTGTTGAACTTTTACACCTGATAAGATGTATCGGTGTCCCAGAGGTCTTTCAGGTCGAGCTGCAGCGTGAGAAACCCTCCAGATCCTGATCCAGATCCTGATCCAGATCCAGTTTGTCTCTTCCCTATCAGAACTTTTCTCTGATTTATTTTTTCTCCCTAAGCTGAGATTAAAATGTTTTTTCTAAAGTGGAACGCTCTGAATGAGAGAGAGAACATGTGTGGAGTAGCAGTGACAGATTCCAGAGGTTGGAATCACTGAGTCGTGGTTGGGATGGAAAATAAAGAGTAAATGTTGCATTACAAGTGTGCAGCTGTCATTGTGTTCATGCAAATATCAATCTACACATTTGTGAATATTGTTTCTGTGATTTCACATTCAGAATACAGGTGCACTGCAAAAAGAGATGTTACAAATGACACAATGTGTAGAATTTAACACATGTGGTGAGTGTGTTCAGGGAATACACATGCTGGGTGTTATTTTACACACTAGATGTGTGAGCCATTTCAACACAGAAATTGTGTATTTAATTTTACACACAAATGTGTGATATCACTACTTTTTACACATTAAACGAGTGAGACAATTTTACACTCAAATATGTAATTTCAAAACATTTGTGCTGATTGTAGCTGAAAATGACCAGAAACGACTAATAATGTATTAACATTACCAAGCATATGTACGGTAATCATAAACAAATAAAAGGAGACAAATGTCAAAATATATTTGCCATTTATTGAGTGCAAAGTCCAACAAAAGCTACTGCAGTAACTGTAGCAGGATATACAGTGATAAGAGTAATATCAGAAGCATGAATACATATTAAAAGTTTTCACTAATGGATGACATAACGAGATATAGCCTATAACAGTCATATCAGAAAACACAGATGCATGAGCACATGTTATAAGAAACATTAGTTTAAAGTAATCTGTATGAAAACCACATGCATATAACAATCAATCCCACACAGTTATGACTAATGGATGATGTGTAACAACATATAAGTCATATCAGAAAACACAGATGCATGAATTCATTTGATAAGAAACATGTTTAGATCCCTGAGATAATAATAATAATAATAATAACTGTTGTCAATGATAATTAGTCTTGAAATCGTTGAGAGTAAAACTCTCCAACAGTAGGCTATCAGATGACATCACCCAGTTTGATTATGTTATTAATCACAACTTCAAAGATGACAATGACAGTCTGCAGTCTGACAATTTACATTTCTGAGAAGGATTAGCTAAACTATCTTGTACCTTGGGTTTAAGTATAGCTCATCTGGATCAAAACCCTGCATTATGTCCAAAGGCCTGAAATCTGCAGCATCGGCCACACTGATCATTTCTTACTCTTTAGTTTGATGGACAACATAGGCATAGAAATGATCATCAAAGTACTTCACTGGAAGAATTCTTACAGACATGCCATCAGTCTGAGATCTGATGTGAAGGATTTCTCCTGTGTTACCTGCTTTAAGAGGCGTTACAGAGCCAGTTCTGTACGTTTGGCCAAACACACTAACAGCATGGCTGACATAGACAGAGCTCTTCAAACTATATTCAAAGTTTTTGGCCCATTCCACATTTTCCAGCACAACATCTGCTTTCTTCAAAGAGCCAATAGTAACAGGATATGAGTTTGTAACAATCATTTTCTCAGAAAAAGGTTCACCTGACTTGAAGCTATACATTTGCTGAACCTGATGTTTATAACTCCGTGTTTTAGAAACATTTTTAAAGTTTCCAACTATATCAGCATGTCTTTTTAATGGTTGATGCTTAGCTTCGAATCTCATACACCACAAATGAGATATAGGTCCCAACATAACCATCATCATCATAAAATGATGTTTGGGTATCAAGTTTCGGTCATAGAGCTTCTTGAATAGTGTGTGATGCTCAATAATGAGCTGTTTAAGAAGAACAGCAAGTCCATATGTGACAACAGGTGCAAATCCAACGCTACATATCTCTCTTAAGAAAATGAAGAAGTGCCAGTGTTCACTTCCTACACTAACAAGATGGCCAACCAAAACCGGTAACACCTGTAAAAGGCACCACATTTGCGATGCTGTCTGTTTTATTGCATTGTCAGAGGTTCTTAGATTGAGTAGAACACTGGGCTTATTTTTTTCATTCCCATACCCATAGTCAGCAGCTAACCCTCACCTTAACCCTAAACATAACCATTGCCACGCTGCCTGGAAGGCAATGTTGGGGGAAAAACACCAAACACCAATACACACACACACACACAGCACGGTACACACATACCATCTGTCTGGTCTTCCAGCCCCTCCATAAGTGAAGCAACACCTTTTTCCAAGGCAGCCACTGCTCTCAGCTTTGGAATGATGCTCGCTTCCCATTTTCTTCAGAATATATTCTAAGTCAACAGTGTTAATAACAGTATCAGATATTTTACAGTGACCAAACCTACCAAGCATGGCATATATCCAAGAAGCTCTGAGGATATTGGTTGAAGATTTCAGTCAACGTAGGAGTTGCCTTTGGTATCCATGATCTGCGCCTAGTGTATGTATTCTCCATTGCTGATTTGATTGAAGGAATGTTCTCTGAAGAGGTCTTTTGGTCTTTTACTTACAAATCCATCTCCCTTGGCGTCAACATGAACCCTCAAGGATGGAAAAGTGGTGATGATACCCTTTGCAAGGGCGAGCTGTTCAGCGCTTGGTGGGTAACTGGGGGGGACAGAGAAGAGAAAAATCCAGACACTTCAAATCAGGCCAGAAATGTTGTCATTTTAGCTTCAGTGTCAAGTTTCTATAGGCTAGTTTCTACAGTGCTGAGTGTATATACTTACAATCCATG
>CM042432.1:872500-947500 GCA_023631565.1 Gymnocephalus cernua
TGGTCATGAAGGCTGGGTCATGACCGAAAGAACGAGATCCAGGGTACAAGCAGCCAAAATGGGTTTCCTCAGGAGGGTGGCTGGCGTCTCCCTTAAAGATAGGGTGAGAAGCTCAGTCATCCGTGAGGAGCTCGGAGTAGAGCCGCTGCTCCTTCACGTCGAAAGGAGCCAGTTGAGGTGGTTCGGGCATCTTTTAAGGATGCCCCCTGGGCGCCTCCCTAGGGAGGTGTTCCAGGCACGTCCAGCTGGGAGGAGGCCTCGAGGAAGACCCAGGACTAGGTGGAGGGATTACATCTCCAACCTGGCCTGGGAACGCCTCGGGATCCCCCAGTCAGAGCTGGTTAATGTGGCTCGGGAAAGGGAAGTTTGGGGTCCCCTGCTGGAGCTGCTCCTCCCCTGTGTGTGTGTGTGTGTGTGTGTGTGTGTGTGTGTGTGTGTGTGTGTGTGTGTGTGTGTGTGTGTGTGTGTGTGTGTGTGTGTGTTCGAGGTTCAGCTTTATTGTCATACAACAGAATTGTCCAATGAAATTCAATCATCATTTCCAGCTGCTCTGATGAAGTTAACTTACCAACCGGCTGACTCTGTGCAGGCAAAAATTGTTCAAAAATATTCCCAAAAAAAGGCGACAAACTCTGAAAAATGCAACATAAACATAGTATAAAGCAGCTAAAATGTCTTTGATTTGATTTGATTTGATTTATTTTTAATTATATCAAAAATACCTCAAACATAAAATACAAAAGGCATCAGATACAATCGAGGATAAAAACACAATAAAGTCCAGGACTTATTTCCATTGTGGTCCTCAACATATAACATCTGGACAGGACACTTACAGATTGTGTGATAACAATGACATAAAATATTATACAAACATTTTAAATAAACAGGAATATAAAAGATAACTGTAATTGTCTCTGGTTCTATTCTGCTACCCTCTCTAGTAACCAGTCCTTGGTCCTCTTTTTAAAAGAGTTTATGTTAGGAATCACTTTAATTTGCCGGTCTAACTTGTTCCACTGAACTGCCCCTATATAGGCAAATGTTTGTTTTCCTAACACCGTCTTAAAAGCATGAGGACAGAGGTCTGATATGCTGCCACGAGTGTTAATATTGTGTTTGTCTTTCACCTTCGTAGTAAGACACAGCAAATAATTTGGGACATTACCATCATACAATATTTTATGAATCATGGTCAGTCTAGACATAACAACACGTGACTCAACAGGGAGCCAGTTAAGTTCAGCAAATTGTGACCTACCTATATGAGACCTATGTCCCATGTTTAAAATTATCCTTATTAATTTATTCTGTGCTGTTTGCAGTCTCCCTTTAAGTCGTTTTGTTAGGCCTTCAAACCATGAAGTGCATGCATATTCAAATTGGTTTAAAATTAAAGCGTTGGCTAAAATGATCATTGTTGACCTATCTAAAAATTTTGAATTTCTAGCTAAAAACTTTGTTAGCCCGGTAACTTTACTCAAAACCTTATTTGCCATCTTTCTGCCATCCAAACTGTTTTCTAAAATGCATCCCAAATATTTTACTGACGTTTTTGTATTGACCACAACGTTACTTAAAATAACCCTAAATTTCGGGCATCTATGTAATTTATATTTTGAGCCGAACAGGATGGCCTCTGTCTTATCAACATTTAGTGATAACATATTGTCAATAAGCCAATTGTTTACAGAGGATAGCTCAGAGCTTAGGTTACTCTCTAGAATGGATTGTTGTTCATGAGACATTAAAAGTGCAGAATCATCTGCGTACAGAAATAATTCACATGAACAGGAGTCTACCATATCATTGATATATGTTAAAAATAATGATGGTCCAAGAATACTTCCTTGTGGAACTCCACATTCAACTATACAAGGGTCTGACAATAGCCCCTCCAAGACCACCAATTGTTCCCTCCCTGATAGGTAAGATCTAAACCATCTACAGGTGGCGCTGTCTGCCCCCAAGGCCTCAAGTTTAGCAATCAATCTGTCATGGTTTACCGTATCAAATGCCTTTTGAAGATCCAATAACACCATTCCACAGAGATTTCCATTATCTATTTCCCTGTGTATGATGTCGGATAAATAGAGTAGGCATGATTCGGTAGAATGTGACTTCCTGAATCCAGATTGGAATTTAAACATGAAATGTTTTTTATTCATGTATTCATTAAATTGCTCATTGACCAACCTTTCAAATATTTTTGATACTGTGCCTAAAATAGAAATTGGTCTGTAGTTTCCGGGATCATGGCTGTTTCCCTTCTTAAAAAGGGGGACTACCTTGGCCCTTTTGAGGTCATCAGGGAAAACACCAGTTTCAACAGACAGGTTAAAAATATGTGAGATGTATGGTGCTATTTGGGCAGCGGCATCTCGTAAAAACCTAGGAGATAACCCATCTAACCCAGATCCCTTAGAGCAGTCTAACTGTAATAGCTTATTTTCCATCTCCCTTACCTCAACCTTCTGTAAGGAAAATGAGTTTGGCAATGCTCCGAGTTTATTGTAGAAAGCTTTCACCCTATCAATATTAAAAATACCACTCGGAGGTTGAAGATTTGAGACCAGCTGTTTTGCTATAGAAGTGAAATAAATATTAAAATAATTAGCAACCTCTTTCTTATTAAAATTTAGGACACCCTTAATTGTTAGTCCTGTGCTTCTTGGTTTCACAGTATTTGTCTTAGCAGCCCCCAATTCCTTTAATGTCTTCCATAACTTTTTTGGGTTATCTTTATTATCTGATATAACATTCTTATAGTGAGTTGATTTAGCAACTCTAATAAGTTCCTGAGTCTTATTTCTAGCTTGTTTATATAAAATAAAATCATCATGATTTTTAGTTCTATGAAAAATTTGAAGTGCTTTTTCCCTGGATTTAATAGCATCATATTCACGTCACCTTATGAAAAATGTGTAGCCATCTTAAATTGTTGTGCTACGAATTAGATGTATTTATGAGAGTCTGTTAGTCTGAAACAACTATGTGTATGATCACATGACCTGTGACCATGTGACATGATGACATCAAATAAGGGTCATGGGTCACTGAGGAAGGCCAGCTTGTGGCCCAGATGTTTTGGGTCTTTTTTGCACTATTGAAGGATTGTTCCGGAGCATTGAGCTGTTGAGCAGACTTCACCTTCTCTGAACTAGTTTTTGTCTTCAGTCTTTAAATCTTTGAGTCAGTAATGGAGCATCGACACAGCAGTCACTGACAACAACAACCGCAGTCACACAGAGGGAAGAAACAGAGCTCTTATTGTGAAAGTCTGCTTCCTGACAGGTGGGGCTGTGACTCATCAGGAAACAACTCATCTGAGTTGTTCTCCGTCGACATTTTGGACTGTTTGAAGAAAGTGTAAGTTGCTGTTTGATACGTTAACAATCCGTTAGTCTTTGGTCTCTTCAGGTTAGTTTCTGGCTCTGTAATGTTAAATCTAATGTTTCTACTTCACTTCTTATTTCCTGACAAAGTGTGGACGACTCTTGTGTTGAAGATAAATCTCCATGTTGGATCATGAACTACTACAGAGGAGGTTTAAATCCTTTGCCAGGTGTTTCTACGTCTGTCTGTCCCAACCGTGAGGCTGCAGTCAGGAAACTTTACAGCTGTGTAGTTGAGATCTAAATGAAGGCTGAGGTTGAAGATGGGGGGGGGGGGGGGTGTCCGAGCCTTTCTCCTGCTGTCAGGAAACAGACCGTCGTCGCCACCAGCGTAAAGTCAGACTCAACAGGACCCTACTGTTTCCTCTGGGACCTTTCAGAATAAAATGTAGAGACCTAAATGCCTCTGTTCCTGTTGTAGTGATGTGAGGAGGAGGAGGCACAGGACAGAAAGATGACATTAGTCCTGGAGTCTTGTCTCCATTAGAGGACAGAAAGATGACATTAGTCCTGGAGTCTTGTCTCCATTAGAGGACAGAAAGATGACATTAGTCCTGGAGTCTTGTCTCCATTAGAGGACAGAAAGATGACATTAGTCCTGGAGTCTTGTCTCCATTAGAGGACAGAAAGATGACATTAGTCCTGGAGTCTTGTCTCCATTAGAGGACAGAAAGATGACATTAGTCCTGGAGTCTTGTCTCCATTAGAGGACAGAAAGATGACATTAGTCCTGGAGTCTTGTCTCCATTAGAGGACAGAAAGATGACATTAGTCCTGGAGTCTTGTCTCCATTAGAGGACAGAAAGATGACATTAGTCCTGGAGTCTTGTCTCCATTAGAGGACAGAAAGATGACATTAGTCCTGGAGTCTTGTCTCCATTAGAGGACAGAAAGATGACATTAGTCCTGGAGTCTTGTCTCCATTAGAGGACAGAAAGATGACATTAGTCCTGGAGTCTTGTCTCCATTAGAGGACAGAAAGATGACATTAGTCCTGGAGTCTTGTCTCCATTAGAGGACAGGAAGGTGACATTAGTCCTGGAGTCTTGTCTCCATTAGAGGACAGAAAGATGACAGAAAATCAATACACAGGATACGCTTAAATCAGTTATATCAAAGCTTTAGTAAATGATATTGCAAATAAAAAGGCTGTCAATCGATTACAAAATGTAATTGAATTAATTACAGACTCTGTGATAAATTAATCTAAATTAATCGCATACATCATTTTTGCTGTGAAAGTATTTTAAATATTTCAATTCAAATGAATTAATGAATAATCAGCTTTAGTGACATTCAAAAGTGCTTCAGGTTATTTCACTAGGAAATTGATATTGAACGACAAAAACTATAATAATAGTATTTTACAATAACTGAATGCACCACGCGGCTGTAGATTACCAGTTTCATTGAACGCACCGTCTCCGTCTGTAGAAGCAGAAACAGTCAAACTTTACAGCGTTTAGCGTTAGCTGTTAGCATTTTAACCGTGTTTAATCCAGCTACTAGCTAGCTAGAGGAAGGCTAACATTACCTGCTGCTGAGTGGAGTGTTAACTAGCGTCACGTGTAGCCATGTTTCTGTTGCCTGTGGCAACGCATTCTCTCGTCTCCCTCCTTCATTTTACAGCTGAATGGCGGCTAGAACGGCTCCGGGTCAAAGGTCAATATGGAATGGATTAAGCTGCGTTATTTTTTTTAACATGCTATTTTTTCTCAGATTAATTAATCAAAATGAACGCGTTATATTGACAGCCCTAATATATACTGAGTATATATATGGACACAGTTCTCCTTCAAGACACCAACCAACCAACCCTACCAACAGAGAGTCTCTTCAGGAACTGGTCCCGACTATCACTAAACCCTCACACTTGGGTCCTTCTCCCAGCCCTCTTGCCCATCCTTGGTGGGGTTATCTTTCTGGATATAGTCCTGGTCCGACTTTCTCATGGAGATCGTTAAAGGATGACGAACAATAAGAGAGTTCTGTTAATCAGACAGGTGACTCAGATTGTGTACTCTGTTTCAACAGTGTTTTACGGTGTGTACTCTTCCTGAGATGTGTACATGTTCTCATCTTACACAGAGCAGAAAAGGGACATAGCAAGGTCATTTCACGCCAGAGTCTTACTTCTTACTCATTGCTAAACACATCTTACACACAGCTGCATTGTTTGTCTGCTCTTCTTGGTCTGAGAGTCTTTTATTCAGCTTAATTATTTTCCCGGTGATCCAGTACTCCCTTTCAAACTTATCAGGCCAGATGGCTTTCTCACAGACAGTCAGGGAGAGCAGAGACAAGGCCTAGTCATGACTTTAATGTCTCTACATATACAGGGCTCTCAAGTGTCACACATTGAGCGTGACAGTCACTCATTTCGGTCTTTTGTCACGCACTCCTGCCACACATTGTATTTCTCACGCAGAAACACAATTTATAATATATTTAATATGCCGCAGCGCCCAACATTTCTCTGGCCGCGCCGCTCTCACTATGGAACTGGCAGGAATCAAGAGTCTCCCCTGGAGTTCTTAGTCGAGCCTGCCGCTTATCAGCCAATCAGAAAAAGAAAGACGAGGCTTCAGCTCGAATGTTTTGAGTGTAGCCCTGAATGTATTTAGAAAAGTTGACTGACAAATATGAAACGTGGTTAGTGTCCACTCTCACTGTAAAAAGCTGCAGCTTCAGGTTTATCGATGCGCTCTGCTGTCGACATGCTGCAGCAGATGTGTGGCGTTTGAGCTCCGTTAATTCTGCCGTATAGTTTCTGTTTTCCACCTCCGACGTAGAGCAGCGTTCAGCCACTTCACTAAACTTTGACTCATTCAGAGACCAGAGACCCAGACGGGGATCTGGTCTCTGAATGAGACTACGTTTAGTGTCAGGAGGTCTCAGATCTACCGTATCAGCAGAGATATCATGTAATGCACAGCAGACTATTGTGCAGGTGGATTATTTTCTGAAATATTGTGACTGTATTCTTGTAATATCCTATTATAACTTTATTTTTCACAAAATATCACGACTCCTCCAAATCTCAGAGAGCATGGGATGAGTTATATTTTGAATGTGCAAAAGTTTTGGACATGAGCAGAAATCTTGCTCAAACACATCTGAAATATTAAAGTCCAGTGGTTTATTAATCCATTAAAATGAATAATGTATAATTGAGGTGAATAATTGTCATATGCACATTTAAGGAGGTTACTTCCCCAACAAAAGATGCAAAAGAGAAGGTCAGAGTAAATGATGACTAAGCTACATGTGTGCTGACTCAGATATAATAAATAGTTGAAAGCAATACAGAATACCTGAGAGCCTAATTACTGCAATATATTCCATTATGTTTTTATATTTGAATTGTAATTTGTGTCCCTTTACATAAAGATATTTCCAGAATATTGTTTCAGAAATAGGTGCATAAAAATTCACCACAATGCAGGAAATGAAGTGTTTAATGCTCAACATTTTCTGGGTGGGGGGGACCCCCAGAACCCCCCCATCATAAGTCACCAAACAAATCTGGAACCAGAACCATTTCCGCTGCCAGGCCAAGAGGGGGGAAGAGATGTCACTCTTGCCTGTCTTCAAAACTTGAGAGCCCTGCATATATTTTGAACAAAATATATCCTACATCTCCCAGAAAGTTCAAGTTCAAGACCTTTATTTGTCCCCGAGGGGCAATTTGTTTTGCTGCAGTAGCAAAGTAGTTAACATCCAATACATTACAACAAAACATCAACATCATTGAAATTTAAAATTCAAGATCAGACTAATAGATAAATTCGTACCACTAACATTAAAAATTCAGTATACCTTATGTGCAGATGTTACCTGTTTTTTACAGAGTTAAGCAGAGAGATAGCAGACGGTACAAAGGAGAATTTATATCTATTTGTTTTGGCGGATGGCTGACTGAGGCGGGAACCAGAGGGCAGCATCTTAAATTCCACATGCAGGTGGTGAGAACTATCAGACATGATGGATTCAGCCTTTTTCAGTACTTGTCTATCGTACAGCTCAATCAGTTGTACCTGTTGAGTCCCGATAATTTTGCTGCTAACTTTATTTACCATTGCTAATGTGTTTTTCTGTTTTAAGGTAAGAGAAGCATACCAGCAAATACATGAAAAAGTAAAAACAGACTCAATAAAAGATTTATAAAACAATGTCATCATGGATCTGTCTACTTGAAACTTAGCTAACTTTCTCAGACAGAAGAGACGTTGCTGACTTTTCTTATTCAGCATGTCTGTGTTTAGGTCAAAGGTCAACTTATTATCAATAATGATTCCCAAGTACTTGTACGACTCAACAAATTCCACCTCTTTTCCATCAATAATTGTCTTTTCAAAAGTTGGATGGTGACGTCTAAAGTCAATGCACATTTCCTTTGTCTTTGTAATATTTAGGTCTAAAAAAGCTTCTTTGCACCAAGTTAAAAAATAAGGTAGTACCGGGCCGTAAGATGTTTCAGTGGTGTCCATTAAACCTACTATGACTGTATCATCTGCAAACTTTAAAATATAGTTATTGATTAGTTCACTCCGACAATCATTTGTGTACATAATGTACAGAAGAGGAGAGAGAACACAGCCTTGAGGGGAGCCGGTTGATGTCACTGAGATTCACTCTCTGTGTCCTGTTAATAAGAAAGTCCAAAATCCAACCCAAAGTTTGTAATGAGCTTCTGCACCAATAAATGGGGCTGGATAGTGTTAAAAGCAGACGAGAAATCCGCAAAAAGCAGTCTAACATGGTGTTTATGTCCCTCTAAGTGCTTATATATGAGGTTAAGCAGAGTTATAGTCGCATCCTGTACCCCCCTATTGGCTCTATAAGCAAACTGCAATGGGTCGAGTAGGTGTTCAATTTTTCCCAGCAGTTCTTTCTTTATAATTTTTTCAAAAGACTTCATAACTAATGAAGTTAGAGCCACAGGTCTATAGTCATTTAGAATTTTTGGGTGTTTGCTTTTTGTGATTGGAATAATTATTGATTGTTTCCATAAATTAGGGACTCTGTGTTGACACAAAGATAAATTAAAAATATAATAAAAAATAAAACCTAATTGATCTGCACAGAGGGTCAACATGCGGCTACTAATGTTGTCGGGGCCAGTGGTTGTACAAGCCTTACTATATTTAAAAGTAATCACAACATTTCGTTCAGAAAAAAAAGGAGTAGGAAGACCAGAGCTGATTAGACTGTCCTTTAAATCACCCGTTTCTTTACTAAAATCGTGGACATCAAACCTAGAATAAAACTTGTTAAACTCCTGTGCCAGGTTAGAGTCTGCCGTGAAACCTTCTAAACATATATTTTTCCTTGATTTGTCATTTAGTCCAACAATATTCTTGACACTGTCCCAAGCTGAGCCCAAATTATTGTTACTTAGTTGTCTTTCTAATTTATCTTTATGGTTTTTATTTCCCTTTTGATCTCTTTTTGTATAAGGTTAAGTTCAGTAATACTGCCCTGTTTAAAAGCATATTTTTTCTTATTTAACAGTATTTTAAGATGTTTGCTCACCCAAGGTTTACTGTTTGGGTAGATTTTTACCTCTCTATCTGGAATTACAATATCTTCACAATATGAGATCCATGAACTGACAACATCTGTGAGCTCATCCAGGTCCCTAGATGATGTTATAAACTCCTCCCACACTGTACAGTCCAGGCAGCCTTGCAGTTCTTGTACAGCCTCCTCCGACCAGTTTCACCTTTTTAGTGAGAACTTTTCCCCTCTGTAGACATGTACGATATGCAGGAATAAGATTATGGTCTGCTGTACCTAGTGGAGGGAGCGGTATAGATTTATAGGCCCCTTTAATTGAACCATAACATTGATCAAGTGTCTTTCCATATCTGGTAGGGCAAGATATATATTTATAAAAACCTTTTAAGATTTTGTTTAGTGAACAATGATTAAAATCTCCCAAGATTATATTAGGGGCATCAGGAGACAGACACTGTAACCTCTGTACAGTCTGCAGAATCAATTCTAAGGCGGAGCTCTCATTTGCCTTTGGATGAATATACACCACCGTAACAAAAATCTGTGGGAATTCCCGTGGTAAATAGGGTGGGCGCATAGATACAGAGAGCAATTATATGTCCTTGGTGCATACGGACGCTCTCACTATAACGTTTTTGCACCAGCGTTCATTGACGTACAAACACACACCCCCACCTCGCGACTTGCCGGTAATTTCAGCCTCTCGGTCCGTACCCAGAAAGATGATGAATGACAGAGCAGGATGAGCAGAGAGCAGAAATCATTCAGTGAAGAGTTCAGACTTTATTTTCTGCTTGATAGCTTCTAGTTTCTCCAGCAGCTTCTGGTTCTGGAGATTAAAACGTGGTCTTCCTCTCTTTCTAACAGGACCATCAGAGACCAGACCCTGCTGGACCTGGACCTGATCCTGAACCTGAACCCAGCTGTGTGTCTATGAAGAGTGTCCGGACCATGGAGACACCTCTACTTTAAAAAACAAGACAACCTGTAAGGGAGATTAAAATGGAGAAAAGTGTGAGGGAGCGAGGTGAAATGGAGCAGAGGAGACTTGAAATGAAGAGCAGGAAATCAGAAATAAAGAGCCGGAGACCGAGGTGAGTTGTTGTGAAACCTCCAACAAACTAGAAGTAGTCTTGTCTCATTGGGTGGGTGGGTGTCTTGTAGAGGGTCTCTGTGTTTCCTGCCCACTGTAGCCTGTCGTCCAGGTGCACTCTGGGATATCTATGGACCTGTTTTCATCTGGTATTAAAATCTGATCAGAGTCATCTCTCAGACCCCCCCCCGGCTCTCTGTTCCCCGCTGGTACCTGGAAAAGGTGGCTACCGGTATACAATGACCTTATTATTAGTTTCATAAAACGTCCCCCCATTCACCAGTATGTAGGATATTACTACACTGTACTATTACTACAGACATTCCTGCTGTTATGTCTCCTTTAGTTATGTATTAGTCTCTCATTGGCAGATCTCCACAGCTCTGAGTGAACTAGGGAGCTGATTGGTCAAAGCAGCGGCTGTGAAATGGTTTCATTAACTTCATGAGATCAGCAACATTACAACACATTTGAAAAAACCAACTCCTCCTGAACAACAGTAGTGTCTTATTACAGTAGAATCTTATAGAGGATATTTTGATTGATTGAACGTGTTTCTGGCAGGAAGTCATTTTTGGCATTTATTGGTAACAATTAGGCTTACATACGTATTTATCTTAATTCTATATTTTCTCAGTTATGTTATGCAGGGAGTCTTTACCTGAACATGGGAGCTTCACTACATGGGTTTCTTTTTCTATCAGGACCAGACCAGAGTCTGCTGAATCTGGATATGGACCCAGCTGTTTGTCCTTCAAGAGCGACCGGTCAAAGTTTTTTTTTTGGGATTTTAAACAACAAAGTCCATCTGATGAACAGTAAGTTATCAGTACTATATGCTTCATATATGTAGTATTTTAGAAGTATATGAATAACTTTGCTGAATTAAATTCATAAGATGTAAATTTATTATCTCTGAATCACTACCTTGACGACTGAAGTTCAAGTGTTTAGTCAGCTTTAGACTAAGAAATCATGCTTATGTTTTTAGAATATTATTCAACCTTTTAGAGACGGAAATAGAAATGAAATGAGATAAAAAATAAAAAACAATAAACCGAGAGCCACTCAACTCCTGCTCTGATGGCTTCAGCGATGGTCAGCAGGACCTGTTTCCATCTGTATCATGTCTCTCTCTCTTTGGATCACTTGAGTCCCTGTGCTGTACCACTTCTCTTGCTCATTTTACCTTTTCATTCCTCCTCCGAGGATTTGGAGGCAGTTGTAGTTTGTTGTGGTGTCCGTAGAAAGAGTAACAGACGACCTGTTTGAGCTGCAGCTCTGACATGTCGGACTGCACATCCTCTTCAGCGGGGTCTATTAGGATGTTGCACTCTCCCAGCTCCTGTTTCAGGGTCACTGTGTGTCAGCTTCAGATGTTCGTTGTCTTCATGTGAGCAGGCCAGTTCCCCACTGCACTTCTGCCCCCAGCACCTCCTTGGGGGTTACAGCAAAGGCAGCATTTCCATGCCCTTTTGCAACACGCCTCCCATGCCACTCTGCCTGAAAGAGGACCCAATCCATTCCTCCGTCTCTTATACTGGGGCTTTCATATCCTGACTGAAGCTCTGCCTCCCCCTCCTGAGTGGTCTAATGGTTTGATAAAATCTTTTTCAGGCCAACCAAAGGTTCCTTACTGTTGGCTCCCCAAGCTCCTTCTACCTACAAATGTTTGCTTCCACGACCACAGAAGCTGCAGACCTCCTGGCCTCATGATACCAGTCTGCTGCTTCAGGAGACCTTTAGGCCAACCATGTTGTAGCCCTTGTTTACTTCTTAGTTCTTTCTGTTGATTCTCAGTGGGGTCAGCACCACCACCAACACTTTAATGTCAGGGGAAACCATCTGATTCTATGTTGTAATCACCACTTTAAGTCACAGGACCTTTACCTTGTGTTTGTCTCTGTGTGGACAGACATGATGAGAGCTAATTCTTCCTGATTCCTCCACAGAGTGGACCAGGAGAGCTCAGAGGTTCCCAGTGGTCAGTCTGCCCAGCAGCATCAAACACACCTGGACTCCATCTTTATGGTCTGTACATGTACAACAACTACTTTTACATCTATTATGTTCACAATCATCTCCATGCTCAGGGCTCGACAGTAACTGTTGGCCGGTTGCCCTTGACAACCAGATTGAGTCAATTGACAACTGTTTCGTGGCCTCTGGTTGCCCCCTTTGGCTACCACCTGTTCAATATTTGTGATTTTTAATATATAAAAACAAATCAAAACTGGAAAATCTTATTTCAAAAGGAGTCAATATTTAATTTGGTTGTCTCTGCAAAGTTTAAACACAATTGTTTGTGTTCACAACATTTCAGCCGACCGCTTTCAACACGCGCGTTTGTCAAGAAAGCACACAGGTAACGCAATTTTTTGTTCACGTTAACGCCGCATGTTAAAATCTGGTGCTAATATGGCACAGGTGCCCGGTATCTACCGGACGAAATAGCAACGCAGATTTCGGTGCCTCATTACGCTGCCACTTCAATATCTGCACTTCTCTCTGATGCTCCAAAAACAGATGTTACAGGCAACAGAAACATCGCTGCACGTTACGCTAGTAAACACTAATAACACATTACACAGCAGGTAACGTTAGCCTAGCGTTAGCTAGTAAACACTAATAACACATTACACAGCAGGTAACGTTAGCCTACCGTTAGATACAATAGTAACTGGATTAAACAGTTAAAATGCTGACAGCTAAACGATTTAGTGTGACTGTATTTCTCTGTAGAGGATTCAAACAGCAGGACGTACAACAGTCTGCTGCTAAAGCTACGAGCTAACAGACACAAACTAGCTCTGGTCACTGCTGGTGTCTGAAAAACAACACAGACGGGACAAAGTGTTGAGTTTACTGGTAAACTGGTAAACCTCGTGGTGCATTGAACATTATTCTAAAATACCCTTTTCTCTTTTAACAGCAATTTACTGGTGAAAGAATATATTGTTTTTAAAAGTTATTATTACATTTTTAATAATGATTTAAATTCCCCTTTTTGTGTTGATCCATATATATATACTGTATATAATATATGCCAATCCATGAGTTTTGTGATCCGTTGCACCTGTATTGAAGGGATATTATATAGCAAGCCATTTTTTCATTATAAAAATGAGTGGTGTACTTGCATAAGAAATTATTTGATCCAAAAGCGGTTTTGCCTACCTATATTAATAATACCGTCTAAAACATAAGGCATTATGGCACCCAGGGACAGCTTTGATATACCAGACGTATATGATGATTTAACAGAACTACATATTATATCCAGACAAGCCTTAGTGATAAAGTTGAAGATTATATATAATATTTATATAAAACACTTAGCTGTCCAGACTGGCGAGGACCTGTATTTGGACCGGGATGACACGGTTCCGGCTCGTTGCCTTCTCTAGTAGACCCAATCAGAACATGTATCCCAGAGCACAGCTTTAGGGAATTTACATCGTCATATGAGCCAGTCATCGTCGTGGTCCCTGAAGTCTCTCTCTCTTCTGATTCTTCCATTGGGGGTTAGTCCTCCTGCAGGGCCACCAGTGCCAAGGTGTTTATGGAACAACTATCACTCAGTACAAGCGCAAATAACTTCTTCCTACATTTATTTTCTGCAGTCTGACTTCAGTTCACCACCTCACCATCTGCGTCGGCAATTCCCATTGTCTCCAAAATGTGCGTATGTATGGGTCACAGTTTGCATGGACGACCGCACATTCTCCCATCAAGAAAGTGTTTTATCCATCACAACCTTTGCGTGGGAAGTGGCGTATGCACATTTTCAGCCCTGGTTTGTGCGTATGCCACGTTTATAAATGAGTCCCCTGATCAGTTTTATTGTGTCATTCATATAATCTTCTGTTCCAGCTGCTGGAGGAGAACATCGTCACGTTTGTGAACAACGAGCTGAAGAAGATCCAGAAGGTTCTGGGTTCAGATTACCCAGAATGCTCAGAGAGTCAGAGGGAGGATGAAGAGCAGAGGAGGAGCAGAGAGGCATTTCTGAAGATCACACTGCACTTCCTGAGGAGAATGAAGCAGGACAAGCTGGCTGACCGTCTGCAGAGCAGTAAGAGGATTTCTCTAAAGATTTAACTTGCTGGAAATAATAAACATGTTTACTGATGTCTCTCGGGATGGATAGGAATTTGTTCCTTGTTTCTTTATAAATCACTTACTGATGCTCTTTCTTGTGTTTTCTTTCAGGAAGTCCTCCTGGAGTTTGTAAGCGTAAACTCAAATCTAACCAGAAGAAGAAGTTCCAGTGTGTGTTTGAGGGGATTGCTAAAGCAGGAAACCAAACCCTTCTGAATAAGATGTTCACAGAGATCTATATCACAAAGGGAGGGACTGCAGAGGTCAATGCTGAACATGAGGTCAGACAAATTGAAACAGCATCCAGGAAACCAGACAGACCAGAGACAACAATCAGCCAAGAAGACATCTTTAAAACCCCACCAGGAAGAGATGAACCAATCAGAACAGTGATGACAAAGGGAGTGGCTGGCATTGGCAAAACAGTCTTAACACAGAAGTTCACTCTGGACTGGGCTGAAGACAAAGCCAACCAGGACATCCAGTTCACATTTCCATTCACCTTCAGAGAGCTGAATGTACTGAAAGAGAGAAAGTTCAGCTTGGTGGAACTTGTTCATTACTTCTTTAGTGAAACCAAAGAAGCGGGAATCTGCAGGTTTGAAGAGTTCCAGGTTGTGTTTATCTTTGACGGTCTTGATGAGTGCCGACTTCCTCTGGACTTCCTCAAAACTAAAATCCTGACTGATGTCACAAAATCCACCTCAGTGGGTGTGCTGCTGACAAACCTCATCAGGGGGAATCTGCTTCCCTCTGCTCGCCTCTGGATAACCACACGACCTGCAGCAGCCAATCAGATCCCTCCTGGGTGTGTTGACATGGTGACAGAGGTCAGAGGGTTCACTGACCCACAGAAGGAGGAGTACTTCAGGAAGAGATTCACAGATGAGGAGCAGGCCAGCAGAATCATCTCCCATATCGAGACATCACGAAGCCTCCACATCATGTGTCACATCCCAGTCTTCTGCTGGATCACTGCTACAGTTCTGGAGGATGTGTTGAAAACCAGAGAGGGAGAAGAGCTGCCCAAGACCCTGACTGAGATGTACATCCACTTCCTGGTGGTTCAGTCCAAAGTGAAGAACATCAAGTATGATGGAGGAGCTGAGACGGATCCACACTGGACTCCGGAGAGCAGGAAGGTGATTGAATCTCTGGGAAAACTGGCTTTTGAGCAGCTGCAGAAAGGCAACCTGATCTTCTATGAATCAGACCTGACAGAGTGTGGCATCGACATCAGAGCAGCCTCAGTGTACTCAGGAGTGTTCACGCAGATCTTTAAAGAGGAGAGAGGACTGTACCAGGACAAGGTGTTCTGCTTCGTCCATCTGAGTGTTCAGGAGTTTCTGGCTGCTCTTCATGTCCATCTGACATTCACCAACTCTGGAGTCAACCTGCTGGCAGAAGAACAAACAACATCAACACAGTTCTACCAGAGTGCTGTGGACAAGGCCTTGCAGAGTTCAAATGGACACCTGGACTTGTTCCTCCGCTTCCTCCTGGGTCTTTCTCTGCAGACCAATCAGAATCTCCTACGAGGTCTGATGACACAGACAGGAAGTAGCTCACAGACCAATCAGGAAACAGTGGAGTACATCAAGAAGAAGATGAATGGGGAGGAGAAGATGGATGGGGACATCAAGAAGAGGATCAGTGAGAATCTGTCTGCAGAGAGAAGCATCAATCTGTTCCACTGTCTGAATGAACTAAATGATCATTCTCTAGTGGAGGAGATCCAACGGTACCTGAATTCAGGACGTCTCTCCAGACATAAACTGTCTCCTGCTCAGTGGTCAGCTCTGGTCTTCATCTTACTGTCATCAGAAAAAGATCTGGACGTGTTTGACCTGAAGAAATACGGTGCTTCAGAGGAGGCTCTTCTGAGGTTGCTGCCAGTGGTCAAAGCCTCCAACAAAGCTCTGTAAGTGTGATTTATTCATCATTAAGTACTCTGAAATCTTTCAACAGGAGTTAAAATAAATACCTTGTTTCCTTCCTGTCATCTCTCCAGACTAAGTGGCTGTAACCTGTCAGAGAGAAGCTGTGAAGCTCTGTCCTCAGTTCTCAGCTCCCAGTCCTCTAGTCTGAGAGAGCTGGATGTGAGTAACAACAACCTGCAGGATTCAGGAGTGAATCTGATCTCTGTTGGACTGAAGAGTCCACACTGCACACTGGAGACTCTCAGGTCAGGATGCATTAACCCATTCAACTGATAGCCATTTAAAGTCTGATTAACTTTAGTTGATAAACAGCTGACGTGTAGCTTTATGTCTGCTGATACGATAATCTTGGGCAGTAGTTATTAGACTTAAGAGTTACTTTTAGGGATGCACCGATCCACATTTCTTCACTTCCGATCCGATCCCGATACCTGAATTTGGATATCAGCCGATACCGATACTATTCCGATACCAGAGCTGTGTTTGCTTTAATATTATTATTATCATTATTGTTGATTTTATATGATGCTGAAATAAACTCCTCTCAATGGGCAAGTATGATATGGACGTGCGTATGCATGTATGTCCCAAAATGCAACTTGAGGTAAGTATAAGGTCAGAAAAGGAAGTCAGAAAAACAGGAAAAATCCCATTCTGAAAACAAATATGCAACTGTAAGGGTTTCAAATTGATTGTCATGTCAATATTTATTACATTCCCAAAATGTAAAATACTTGAGTCTTGAAATATAAGAAAACATTTCCAAACAGCGGACACACAGGATAGCATTGAGCTAGCCACAATGCTGCTCATGCTACTATCCTGCTAGCTGGCTGCAAACTGCGGAATGGACTTCCTGAGCAGGGACGTGTCTCATAACTCTGTGTCTCATTGAGCCGCGCCTCCGTTCAGGAAAACTATTCCACAGTTTGCAGCCAACCAGCAGACCAGCCGGCAGGAATCACTTTTGGAGCCATTACAGCAGACAACGTTAAAGTGCAGACATTGCTCGTGGTATCGGAAATCTCCGCAGGTTGGATCGGGAAAATCCGATACCTGAATTTCGCTGGTATCGGTCCCGATACTGGATCGGATCGGCCCCATCCCTAGTTACTTTGCATGATGGTTTTTCATCATTTGCTTTTGTTATTGAATAATACATACCAGAAATAATTTTAAAGATTTATTATAAATGGACCATTATAAATTGGACCAAAATGTACCTACAACAAAAACAAAAAACTAAAACATGGCTCCACGTGTTGACAGAGGGTTCCTGTGATCTGTGTATTTTCAGTCTGTCAGGCTGTATGGTCTCAGAAGAAGGCTGTTCTTCTCTGGTCTCAGCTCTGAGCTCCAACCCCTCCCATCTGAGAGAGCTGGACCTGAGCTACAATCACCCAGGAGACTTAGGAGTGGAGCTACTGTCAGTGGGACTGGAGGATCCTCTCTGGAGACTGGACACTCTCAGGTATAAACACTGAAGAACAAAAATGAGATATTTGTGTGTAGGAAGTTTTAAAGGAGAACATCTCCAGGAACCAAAATGATAACTCCTTTTTGTTAATAATTGATGTACTTTGGACAGATATCTGTATGTTGCAGGCACTGTCCATATCCCTTTTTCCTCTTCCCCAGGATTAAATCAGTTTCAACTCAACAGAAAGATCCAGGACAGGTTTAGCCTAGCTTAGCAGAAAGCAATGTGCTTTCTACGCTGTGAGAAGAGTGTGTGGATGAAGCATTAATCTACTCTTTCGGCCGAGTAGTTAGCTAACTGTTTAAAATATCAGTTGCCAGTGCTGTATGGCTCATGTGATCAATCAGAGACATAAACTGACGTCTGGACCAATTATTTCTCTAAGTTCCTCTTGTGCTGGGAGAGTACCGACTCTAAATTCAAAAAGTCTCTCAAAATGCTCTTTCCTAATTTGTGCGGTGCAAACACAATATACAGTGTGTGTGTGTGAGTGATCTAATGTTGATGTTTCTCTACAGAGAAAGGTCCACTGTTGCACCAAATGCTTGCTCTTGGGGGAATTGTTGGGTCTCTGTAAATGATAGTGTGGCAGTAGCTCTGCCAGCCGTAATCCTGTTCGCATTGTGCATCTAATGATAACAATGTGTAAATGCGCACATAGTCTGTTCTGCTCTCTGCTATGTTCAGTTCTATTTTCCTCATTATTTATGTTATTTCACCCACAAGCCATCCACTATTAATCAGAATATTCATTGTTATGACAGAGGTTGGCCGTCAGGGCCACCAAGGCCTTCTCTGCTGGCCAAGAGATTGTCAGAATCTTACAATTATATTTTTTATAATCAAAGGCCTATATATTAATTTCTAAAATAAATATTTATTCATACATATATATATATATATATATATATATATATATATATATATATATATATATATATATATACACACACACATACATACATACATACATACATACATATATATATACATATATATCAATTTCATATGTATTTTATATATTGTATGAGTTTGTTTACATTTGGATGTACTTTTTCTTCACATGATGAGCAGCTTTTGGTAAGTTTAATTCAATCAGGAGAGACTTGTTTGCAGATATGCAAATATTTATTTTGAAAATATGCATGCAAAGTAACAAAGGTTTGCATCAAATCTTTGGAGATTAGACTCCAACGGACAAAAGGTATATAGGGCAGACCAACCACCGGATACATGCATCCAACCACTGATAATTTTGTATTTATTTTGTCACCCGACATGCCAGCAGTAACATCATTAGCCTACTCACCCAGCTATAATGATATGAAGCGATTGCAACCTGTTTGGTAAGATAATTAACCATCACTAAACTGCAGATAGCTGGCACCAATAAGACATCAATACATAGGCTGCAATACGCGCATTTATTACCGAGAATCTAGTTAGCTAAGCCTAAAAACTCAAAGCCACTACACAATCCTAATAAACTAGCTGAAACACTCATAACCACTGTCTCATAGTAGAGGAATTACCGTACAGTACAGGAGAAGCTCTGCAGGCAGTCTCGACGTACATTAGCTGTTTAGTTGAATTGCTAATATTAACTAGCATTATAGTCAGCAATAATCAGCCTGTGTCTATTATCTCCTTACATATAGCTACGCTCTCCGTCTCTGCAAGATTGGGAATGATTGAGATTTCTCTTGGCACAGCTACCAGAAGACTTACAACGTTCAGACACGTTGCTCACGTCACATCTACGGCGGGAAGCTCAGTTTGCAGCTGCGCATTAATGCTCCATCACCGGAAAAGTTCACCTAATAGACTTCACTTGTCTCCGTCAAACACAGCGGAGTCACTGGGTCCATTTCATATAGACTACTGTCTTTGCCTGTTACCTGTTGAAAGGTAACACTTACAGACCTTGAAAGCACGTAAGAAAACCAAGACAATAACAAAAAACAATTAATACAACAATATGACAAAAATAAAATGCTCTTACAATCCATGTATAGATAGCCCATTTACAGACACTATGAATATAAGTCACTTGCCAACGAACGAGCATAAGGCACGAAGCTATGCAGGCAGCAGACATGACGAATAATATGCAATAAATTAACGCAGCAGTTATGCTACAACATGACACTTGGAAAAACATTGGAAAACAGGGCCGCCCCCGTAATTATGTGGCCTTCCCGACTGCCATGTTCACATAGTCGGGATGAATGCTATATTGCACTTAACAAAACTCCAAGCTGCATGACTGCCACAAGCTGCATGACTGCCACAAGCTGCATGACTGCCACAAGCCGCTGCGCAGCAAAGAGCATCCAGTATGAGAAAACATAGGCCAAAAATCGCTGCAGTTTACTTATGCGAACATAGGCCTACTTATACATATACTTATTGTTCATAAATAGGACAATTTATTAAGAAACAAACATATGAACGTGTATGTTTCTTGCAGAGCGTTTATCCACCATAACAATTGTCAGTGAACCAGTTAGCAACCAAGTGCCTACATCAACGTCAGTTGACATCGTGACCCCACCTAAAACTGTCACTGTATATCAAAATGCCCGTGCAAGGTTCATAAGAATCTGAGCTCTGCGATACCCCCGAAAGTAGACGGCGTGATCCGCTAAAGGGTTTACAAAGTAACAGAAACAGCCCAATCCTAGACAAAGTAGACATCTCCACTTCATATGCACAGTATGTATACATTTACTGAAGTAGCCCATTATGTAATACCATATATGAGAACACCTACATGAGATGGCAAGCATGTTAAAATAAGCATCTCAGCATGAGCCAAAATAAATGCCCTCCAAAGAAAATAGACGTAACATGTGGTCACTTATCAGCATGCCTACTTTAAAAATTCCAGATACGCCATTAGTGAACGTAAAAGTTACTAAGGACCCTAAAGTGTTCGGGCTGGTAAGTTGATACACCCCGAAACAAATTAACCGCTGAAATCAGACGCTTCCATGCCCAGTTTGTGTGAAAATGTCCTGCGGCATAGGGTGCAGTACCACACCTGCCCGCTAGCCCCTGGTGGCTTATACAGATGCTGTTCCTGGGGCTCGCTTAAACATATATGCTGCAGCCAAATATACACCACCGTAGGGCGGCACATTATTGAAACACCTGATGAGACAACTTAACTTAGGGAGGAAGTTCCCGCTGATAGAAAAGTGTCGGATTATCTGCCGAGAAAACCAAAAAACATCTGAAGTCGCGTACAGAGCTCCCAGTTTGTTGGGTGCTGTAGCCAGTGCTGTCCAGGTCGGAGCAGGGGTGTTCGGCGCTCGGCCGCTGACGACTGAAAACGAATCGCCAGGAACTGCCGAGTGAGAGAGTAACACTGAACCTGCATCTAGCAGTACCAAGTCATTATCGTTTGCCCAGAGTAGCCACCTGAGCAGCCACAAAGCTGCCTGAAGGAAACGAGTGTGAAACAAAAAGAGATTCCTCCGACATAAACAACACAGAACTCGGTAATACAGGCCGTCGCACGCTCGTCTGCAAAGACAACTGACAGAAGCGGGAGAGAGAACAGATTTAAAACATGGTTGTTGTGCTGCGATTGGCTTGAACGAACGTACCCGATTCTGATTGGATTCGTGACGTAAGCTACTTCTCACCACACAGCTGATCAGACTAACCAGCTGATTAAGAGAGTGTGTAACATTAATGACGTCTCCCTGACTGAATTTACGCTGAGCTACATTAGATTTTTCAGCATTTTAGTGAAATGATTTTATAGCTATTACTGCTTGCTTTAGGTGTTAAAGATGTGAGCAGTGTCAACGGTAGCTGTAGCTTTATGTGTGCATGGTGACGTGTGTGTTAAGCCCCCCCGCTGCTTGGCTGGAACTTGTGGGGAGGCCTGTTGATCTCTGATTGTGTTATTTGTGTTTTTGATTGCTTTGTGGTCAGCATATGAGTAAATATGACCGGCTGTTGTGGTTTTGTTTTGGTTTCTTCGGTGATAATTTTGACTTCATGTGATTAGGGCTGCACGATATGAGGGAAACATCTAATTGTGATTATTTTGACTGATGTTGCGATTGCAATATGATGCACGATATTGGACAGAATGATCACGTTTGTATTATTATTCTCATTTTCATTGAAAATGATTAACATTGAAAGAAATTAAAATGATTATAGTGTGATTTTTCCGAGGATCTGTACCAAACACAGATGTTTTCTGTCATCTGTTGGAGAGCATTTTTAGGCCGTGACGTCTCTGCAGCTCCACAATACTTCATTCAGAATGACACATATTTTGCCATTGACAAATATTGCGCCCCCCTGCAATTTGGATATTGCACTAGTCCATATTGTGATTAATTGTGCAGCCCTGTATGTGATGCAGCATCCTGTCATACTGTGTGAAAGTGATGCTTCAGTCAGCGTGTGTTCATGTCTCTGCAGTAGTGTATCAGGTGTCTCTAGGTGTTGAGTCTTGTCTTAAATCACATTATTCCTCACGGTCATGACCTAGTGTCATGGTGAGGTTATTCAAAGGTGATTTAATAGCTGTAGGACAGTACTAAAGGCCCAGGTGTAAAATACACGGCCCACCACTGCCGTAGATAAACTGCTGGTTGCTATGGACGCTGCTAATGCTGAACCCACGGATCTAGCATGTTGTTTGTATCATCTGTGTTTACATGGACATGAATATTCTAGTTATGAGGATTATCCTGTTTTTGATCATATTCAGGATATGATGTTTACACTACATGACACACAGAGAAATCAGGTTATTCACATCTCTGTACATGCTCACCATCATCTCTCTCGCTCTCTCTCTCTCTCTCTCTCTCTCTCTCTCTCTCTCTCTCTCTCTCTCTCTCTCTCTCTCTCTCTCTCTCTTGCTCTCTTTATATTTTTATTTAACCTTTATTCATACAGGTAATCTCATTGAGACACAGGGTCTTATTCTCAGAGAGTCCCCTCAGGGGGGGGGGCGGCAAAGGTCACAGGGGGTGCACAAGTCTTTATCTGGTTTGAGGTTGAGGTAAAACAAAAATATGTGCACGTTAAACAAATTATGATTATACACTAGAATATATAATGTATACAAACCTCTGGGACCTCTTGACCTGTGACCCTTGCTGTCATCAGGTCGGCTGCTCTCTCTCTCTCTCTCTCTCTCTCTCTCTCTCTCCCTCTCCCCCTCCCTCCCTCTCCGGGGGGCTCAGACTCAGATGTTGCGCCACCTGTGGCTGAATCAGACTCGGCAGGTGTGCAACAGTGTGCAGAAACTGCACAGGTAACAGAGATAAACACGCAGGAAAAGAAGAATAATGAAGTACAACCTGAGTGTGGAAATAAAACTGTTAATGAAGGAAATGCCCGTCTAATGAGAAAGCAGAAAATAACAGACAGGGGAAAATAAAGGCAGTCAGAATGATAATAATGTGGTTGATGATGTTCTTGATGAAAATCTGTCTGAAGAGATGGATAGAACTACAAGATCCAGCAAGAGAAGAATCAGCTGTAACAAAGAGCAGAATGATGCTAAAGCTAAAAGATGAACTTCCGTTGTGTAATCTGGATGCAGCAGTTTTCTGTTGCATTTGTTTTCAGGGTTTGCGTGCTTTCCTTTTTAAGATGTTTCTCTATTTGCAGCACGTTTATGTATTTGGTTGTGTTGTGTGTATTTGCAGTGTGTTTATGTATTTGGTTGTGTTGTGTGTATTTGCAGAGCGTTTGCTGAATGCTGCGCATGTGTTGTCACATGAATGAAGTTGTTTTGTGTATTTGCATGTTTTCTTGAGTAGCAGGGCGTTTGTCCCTGTAGGCCACCGTATCATCCAGTCTGGTTCAGCTGGGCCCTATTTCAGGTAGAAGGTTTAACAAACTCTGAGTCTGACCCTGATGTCTGAGGTGATTTACCCTGAGATGGAAACTCTGAGTTTTCGGTTTCAGAACAGCTGATATGAGTTGGTTCAATCAACTCAGAGTAGGTTCACCACCACAGTAAAAAGGCAGCATGAATGGAGCCATGATTCTACGATTCACCATGGCAACAACCACAAACAAACGGGTCGGCGGAAATACGCATGCGCACATACAGCGAGTTTTAAAAAGCAACACAGCGGCTGCTGTGAAAGAGAGAGAATTTGCATGGGAGAAAATTGCTAAATTAAATGCGTATATTCCAATATAGTGTATATCATATTTAATCATAAGTATAGCCTAATATTACTGGTGAAATGGTGTTGAACCTATAATCTATTTCATTTAGGTGCAACACTGCGGACAAAAAAGTCTTAAGCCTACTAATCCCATTCTGAGGCTGCAGCACCATCATTAACAGAATTATAATCCATAATCTTTTATTTCAAAGGGTTTACATCATTCACCTGCAATACTGAGGAACTCCTTTTAAAAACGTTTAAAACACATTTCAGAGCGAGTCACAGTCTTCTGACGGCGCTTTGCTACAGCGGCTTTACCAATATGCTCTGCATCACCAACGTTGTAAAGACGAATGCCGTTTGCAAAAAAACGTAATGTGACAAATAATCTGCTGGGATGTAGAACATAGATGGTGACGTTAGTGATATGAGGACGATAAGGTTACGGCTACATAACTGATCGACTGGGAAGAAAAATGATACGGCTCAAATAGGAAGTTATCTGGAAATGAAAATGTCGGGGTTCAATATCATCTCCAGACGTATAACACCCTGAGAAGTAAAGCAGCGTCTTCAACGGGATCGTTGACAAAAGGAAATGCCATGTTTTGAGAAATAAAACGTTTTATAGTTTGTCTAACATGGTTAATAAACCAACATAATTATGTTTTATTCATGCCGATATAACAAACTGGTCTGAAATGCTCCTGATCCAGACTGAATGAATGAATGAGGAAATGAAGAGCTCTGTGTCAGAGGGAGGAGCGTTAATTCTCTTCATACATCCATGGGGAGGAGTCTGAGGCCGCGTCCACATGAATCCAACGAGAAGAAAAGCAGCCTTCAGTCACTTCCACTTCCCTTCATAACATGACTAGCTAGTTCTCTCAATACATCCATGGACTTTAATAACTTTCACCACTGCTCCTTATATAAAGGCCACCGCTAGAAAACCTGTCTTTGTTTACATTCTATCGGACATGATTGCAGCACGCTAGCTAACAGAGCTAACGTTAGCTCTGTTGGCTAGAGGATCAAATTTTATTGGACTTCAGCTCCAAACAAATAAATTAAATTTCAAATGATGTGATTCAGATTCAGTTTTTCATGTAATGATTCAAGTTTAGCAATTCAGATTCAAATATAAATTATTCAAATTCAGTTTCTGGTGGCACATATTTCAGCCTATAGAGAGACAGAGAGAGAGAGAGAGAAACAGAAGGAAAGAGAGAGAGATAGAGAGAGAGAGAAGAATAACAGATAATAAAGAACATTGTTATCATCATCATTCCCATTAGACAAAGAGAGAAACAGAAGGAAAAGAGAGAGAAAGACAAAGAGAGAGAGACAAAGAAAGAAACAGAAGGAAAGAGAGAGGGATAGAGAGAGGGGGGGAGAGAGAGAGGGAGAGGGAAGGAGATGAGGGAGGGGTAGAGAAAAGAGAGAGAAAAATGAGAGAAAAGAGTGAAGCAGTGTTTGAGAGTGATGTAATGCCCCCCCCCCCCCCCCCCCCCTCCTTTCAGGGTGGAGCCTGCTGGAGTCAGATGGTTGACACCAGGTCTGAGGAAGTGTAAGTGTGTTTTTAATTTCATTCATCAAACTGTGACATCACTCATCCAACCCTCTGATGTCATCATCTAAGAGCTGATTGGTTAATAACTGCAGCTGTGTTGTGTCTCCTTCTCTCCGTCAGATTCCTGTCAACTCACAATCAACACAAACACAGTTCAGAGAAAACTCAAACTGTCTGACAACAACAGGAAGGTGACATTAGTTGACGAGGATCAGAAATATCCTGATCATCCAGAGAGGTTTGACTACTGGGAACAGCTGCTGTGTAGAGATGGTCTGACTGGTCGCTGTTACTGGGAGGTTGAGACGAGAGGAGATGTTGTTATATCAGTGAGTTACAGAGGAATCAGGAGGAGAGGAGACAGTAAAGACTGTAGGTTTGGAGGTAATAATCAGTCCTGGAGTCTGTTCTGCTCTGGTGGTCGTTACTTTGTCTGTCACAATAACAGAGAAACATCCATCTCCTCCCCCCCCTCTGGTAGAGTAGCAGGTCTCTCCCCCCCCTCTGATAGAGTAGCAGGTCTCTCCCCCCCCTCTGGTAGAGTAGCAGTGTATGTGGACTGTCCTGCTGGCTCTCTGTCCTTCTACACAGTCTCCTCTGACTCACTGATCCACCTCCACACCTTCTACACCACATTCACTCAACCTCTCTATCCTGGGTTTGGGTTCAGGTTTGGGTTAGGGTTATTGTTCTGGACTACTGGTTCCTCAGTGTCTCTGTGTTGTGTGTAGGACTGAGAGTCTCCTCCTGGTTCTGGTTCCTCAGTGTCTCTGTGTTGTGTGTAGGACTGAGAGTCTCCTCCTGGTTCTGGTTCCTCAGTGTCTCTGTGTTGTGTGTAGGACTGAGAGTCTCCTCCTGGTTCTGGTTCCTCAGTGTCTCTGTGTTGTCTGTAGGACTGAGAGTCTCCTCCTGGTTCTGGTTCCTCGGTGTCTCTGTGTTGTTTGTAGGACTGAGAGTCTCCTCCTGGTTCTGGTTCCTCAGTGTCTCTGTGTTGTGTGTAGGACTGAGAGTCTCCTCCTGGTTCTGGTTCCTCAGTGTCTCTGTGTTGTCTGTAGGACTGAGAGTCTCCTCCTGGTCCTGGTTCCTCAGTGTCTCTGTGTTGTGTGTAGGACTGAAAGTCTCCTTCTGGTTCTGGTTCCTCAGTGTCTCTGTGTTGTGTGTAGGACGGAGAGTCTCCTCCTGGTTCTGGTTCCTCAGTGTCTCTGTGTTGTGTGTAGGACGGAGAGTCTCCTCCTGGTTCTGGTTCCTCAGTGTCTCTGTGTAGTGTGTAGGATGGAGAGTCTCCTCCTGGTTCTGGTTCCTCAGAGTCTCCTCCTGGTCCTGGTTCCTCAGTGTCTATATTACTATATAATATTTCATGTTATTGTGATGAACTAATGAATGAACTTTGTATAAAATAATCCAGAATGATTGATCAGATTCCTCGTGAACATTGTAAACTTCTTCCACTTCCTGTCCTTTAAAGATAGAAGCTGAGATCATCAGATTGTCCTGGTTCTGGTTCAGGATCACACGTACAGAAATATTTCAGCTGATTGTTATGAACTAATGAATGCCGTTGACTTGTGTCATGTTCAGTTTACTGTGATGTGTTTGAGGTCTTTCTGTCTCTTTTCACAATAAAAGCATGAAGTTACTGTGATGTGTTTGAGGTCTTTCTGTCTCTTTTCACAATAAAAGCATAAAGTTACTGTGATGTGTTTGAGGTCTTTCTGTCTCTTTTCACAATAAAAGCATAAAGTTACTGTGATGTGAAAGTTACTAATTCATTAGACTAAGAACAGAGGATTCTGAAAGTAGATATAAAACATATAAAAATAAACTGACCAATATATTAAGGAAGGCTAAGAAACTATATTATACCAATCTATTATATACAAACAAGAACAACATGAAAGGGGTATGGGGAATACTAAACACTATAATCAAAGGTTAATGCAAAAAATAATTCATATCCAAACTACTTCACTGATGGGATCAATGACAACCATAATATGAATGATATTGTGGAAAGTTTTAATAGTTTTTTTGTAAATGTTGGATCGTAAACTGGCAGCAGAGATTCCGGAGTGTAGTAACAACGAAATGGAGTCATTGATAGACATTAATTCAAAAACTATGTTTTTGTCTGGAGTAACTGAAACAGAAATAATAGATGTCATTAACGGGTGTAAGAACAAATTGTCTACAGACTGTTTTGATATAGATATGACACTAGTTAAACAAATTATATATAGTATCGTGAAACCATTAACCTACATATGCAACTTATCGTTTCAAACAGGAACATTTCCAAATAAAATGAAAATTGCAAAAGTTATACCTGTACATAAAAATGGGAACAAACACATCTTCACTAACTACAGACCTGTCTCTCTGCTCCCCCAGTTTTCCAAAATCTTAGAGAAACTTTATAACAGTAGAATGGATAATTTCATAGATAAGCATAAACTAATTAATGAAAGTCAATATGGGTTTCGAGCAACAAGGTCAACTACAATGGCCATCATCGATGCAATAGAAGAGATTACTAATAGCTTAGAGGGAAAGAAACATGCAGCTGGAATATTCATTGACTTGAAAAAAGCATTTGATACACTAAATCATTCTATATTATTAAAAAATTAGACAGATATGGCATAAGGGGAGTGGCTTTGAGCTGGATTCAAAGCTATTTAACTGGGAGACAACAGTATGTGATGATGGGGGAGTTTACATCAGGTTATTTGGACATTGGTTGTGGGGTTCCACAGGGATCTGTCTTAGGCCCAAAGTTGTTCAATTTATATATTAATGTCTAAATTATTAAAATTAGTGATTTTCGCAGATGACACAAACGTCTTCTATTCCAATGACAATTATAGTAATTTAGTAACTAACATAAACTGTGAACTAAGGAAATTAAAAACATGGATGGACATTAATAAATTGTCCCTCAACTTAAATAAAACAAAAGTAATGTTTTTCAGTAATTATAATGGGAAACCAGACTCAGTAAATATAGATGGTGTAGCTTTAGATACAGTATCAGAAATTAAATTCTTAGGAGTCACCATTGACAGTAAATTAAGCTGGAAACCACACATAAGACACATACAAGGTAAAGTCTCCAAAAGTATCTCAATCATTAACAAAGCAAAGTTTTTCTTAAATTACAATGCATTATTATTGTTATATAGTTCAATAGTTTTGCCATATCTAAACTACTGTGTAGACGTTTGGGGCAATAACTATAAAAGCTCATTACACCCCCTTGTTATACTCCAAAAACGGGCTGTAAGAATTATACATAAAGTAGGATATTATGATCACACTAATATATTATTTCTGCAGTCTAAACTGTTAAAAATGCATGATTTAGTTGATTTTTCTACTGCCCAACTTCTGTTTAAAGCCAACAAAAATGTGCTACCTGCAAGGATACAAATGCTTTTTAAACGCACAGAAGGGGGATATAACCTGAGGGGGTGTGATAACTTTAAGGTTCAAGCAGTGTCTTCCACTAGGAAAAGTATGTGTGTGTCTGTATGTGGAGTTAAACTCTGGAATAAATTGGGGGCAGAATATAAACAATGTCCAAATATTCATCATTTCAAATCAAGATATAAAAAAATGGTATGGTCAAAGTACCAGAAGGAGGAAATGGGTACTTGATTGCGAAAGGGTGTCACAAAGTGCTGTATACTTTAAAGGTCAGATCTAACTAATAATGAAGTATATTGTGGTTGTTACTCTTATACTATTACAGTTGTTATTGCCATTGTTATTGCTATTGCTGTTGTTATCATCACTATTTTAACTTTAAACTTTAAATGTAACAGTCTAGGATTAATACCTAACAATCTGTGGATTATTCTTAGAATCAAACTCAATCGATTCAGACAGCAGTACTGCTATTGATGCTGATGGTATTATAAAGGAACTAAATTCTTAGAAGTAAAACATGCACATATCTATGTGTAACCAGGCCCAATAAAGGGCTTAGTCAAATTTAGCAATTTACACAAGTGACAACGCCACCTTGAGACTTTCACCCAAAGAGTCTAAAATTTACCTGGATATCAGTTGATACTTAACTAGGGATTCCCACTACACAGGCAAGCCCACATAAATGGTCAGAAACGAGGTTGGTTTAGGTAGCTCACAATAATTTATTACAAATCCAAAGACAGTGTCCTGGCACACATTAGTTTAAAACAGAATCAAAATGATAAAAAGGCACTTGATCCAGAAATACATAAAAAAACACAATAAAAACCCAGAATTTCGGTACAGATAAAACACTATTGACCTGAAAGTGAGGTAAGTAAGTGCCGTGTTATTATGGGTGGATCGTATCACCACAAGGCTAAGACTACAGTTTAAGAAAACATGCGACTGTCACAATAATCACACCACAAAAACTCACACTAAAACCATGCAATACAGACTACTAATGAAGTTAGCCGGTGATATGTCACCACCTCAACAAACAACATCGGCCACCTCTAGGTTTCCTAAAGGAAACTCAGGCCAATTTAAAAGGGTACTAGACCGCATACACAATGTGCAAAATAAAGCAACGCTCCACCATAAAAATATAACACTAAATCGTAACACTAATAAGGCAGGTACACGGAGTGAGTAGGTGTAAATCTCTATCTAGGCAAAACAGCAGCGGCGCTGGGCACTGCATGGACAGAAGAACAAAAAGATCAATGTCTGTTCCAACCAATGCAAAACCCACAGTAAAAGTGATCCATAATTTGCAAACATACCTTGATTGCCAACGCGTTAGTCAACCCAACGGAACAGCCAACAGCACCTGAAGCACACCAGCAGCGAGCAAAAGGGAAAGTCGGAGCTTACCGGACGGCCTTTATTTCCGGGGCGCCTCACGTGATATGTCACGTGACAGTGTACTTAACCTACCGGTTACATTCTACCCCCCGTTTTTTTTATTTTATTTTATAAGCCCATGTACAACTACCTTAATCCCAGGGTCTAAAGATTCCAGTGGTCATGCTACTGCTCGAGCCCAGTATCCGAGAGATGGTAACCCCACCCGCCTCACCCCGCAGGAGTTCTGGGAGCCGATAAGGATTAGGATGGCGCCCTGCTGTAGTCCTTGTAGTCCTTCTGAAAGTGGTTGTACCACTGCTACAGGCCTCGTCTCGTGGGAAAGGGGGCACAGAGACTGGACTTTCCACTTGTGGGTCACTGATTGGTGCGGTTGTGGATGACCTTAACTGAGTTATGGCAGGTTGGTTCAATACAGGCATCTCTAGTAGTATCCCTATGCCATGATTGTCGCCATCATCTTCTTCTGCCTCACTCTCTCTGACGCTTACTGAACGGGGGCCCCAAGGGCTGAGCTGCGAGTCTCCAGGGGCATTTGTTGGCTTGAGCATGGTTCGGTGCACTTGTCTAATGCAGGTTGGATCATGCAGGGGTGCTATAGCATAGACTACTCCACCAGGCTCAGGTACTCTTACTATTTTGAAAACTGTAGACCCCCAGGCATCCTGAATTTTGTTCCGACCCCGTATCTTGTGATCCCGCAGGTAGACCTGCTGTTCCATCTCCAATGGTTTACTCAGTGTCAACTGGTCATGTCTCTCCTTCCTCTGCCTGGCTGCAGCCTCCATCCGGTCCTTGGCACAATCAAAAGCCACCTGCAGGCACTGTCGATGTTCCACCACCCAGTCACACACACGTCCTGTTGTTTGTTGTGGGGGGTGGCCTAGAAGGAAATCCACCGGTAAGTGGGGTTCCTGGCCAAACATAAGAAAGTGAGGAGACTCACCAGTAGACTGGTGAGTGGTGGTGTTGTAATTGAACACGAGCTGGGGAAGGTGTTCTGGCCAGTGACTCTTTTGGGCAGGTGGAAGTGTGCGCAGCAGGTTGTGTAGTGTCCGGTTAAACCTCTCGCACTGACCATTTCCTTGAGGGTGATAGGGGGTAGTACGCGTCTTTTGGATGCCATATAGTTCACACAGCTGTTGGACTAGTGCACTTTCAAAATTCCGTCCCTGGTCGGAGTGTAGACGGGCTGGGACTCCATAGCGATAGAACCACTCTTTCACCAACACTTTTGCCACGGTAGATGCTCTCTGATCCCTAGTTGGCACAGCCTGGGTGAATTTGGAAAAGACATCCGTCATTACCAACACCTGTTCCCTGCCATCTCTAGATGGTTCCAATAACGTGAAGTCAATTGCCAGAATCTGGTTCGGTCGTGCAGCAAGTAGATGACCCATAGGCGCCCGGATCTGTGGTTGCGTTGACTTGGCAATGGTGCACCGCTCACACTTTTGACACCACTGTTTTATTTCTTGGTCCATCCCTGGCCAATAGCATCTCCGCCGAACCAGCTCAGTAGTCCGTTCTACGCCTTGATGGCCATGGTTTTGATGGAGGTGCGTCAGGACTTCCTCTTTGAGGCTCTCAGGTAGCAGCAATTGGTGAACCACTTCCCCTCCATCAGGACGCAACAACTGACGGTGAAGGAGACCCTCTGACTGTACCACACGACTCCACTGGCGCATCAGCATGCGCACCTGGGGACTCAGGTCTTCTCTCTCTGCTCGACTTGGCATCCTCTTCTCCCGCCAAAAGTGGATGAAGGTACCAATAGCTGGATCAGCTTGCTGGAGTGCCTGTAGGTCAGCAGAGGTGCGAGAAGGTAAAGCAATTACGGCAGCCTGCACAGCATCATGAAGCTTACCCTCCCTGTCGACTGATTGCAAGACTCCAGGTAATGCCGTCCCTGGCAGGGCTTGGTCTGTGCTTTGAGTTGCTCCTACCACGGGTAGTCTTGACAGTGCATCTGCGTTCTTGTTAATGCGGCCGGGACGATACCGAACACTGTAATCGAAAGCAGACAGTTCAGCCACCCAGCGCTGCTCAGTAGCGCCCAACTGCGCAGTGTGAAGGTGGCTCAAAGGATTATTGTCAGTCCAGACCACACATTTTTGGCCCCACAAGTACTCCTTGAACTTTTCCGTCATGGCCCACTTCATGCCAAGAAACTCTAACTTCATAGAGCTGTAGTTCTTCTCCGCAGGGTGTAGACTTCGACTGGCATAGGCCACAGGCCTCACTTTCCCATCTTGTTCCTGTGACAGCACTGCACCCAAACCACTGTGACTAGCATCAACCTCAAGGATGAAGGGTAGGGAGAAGTTAGCAAAAGCCAAGGTGGGTGTACTCACTAATCGTCTTTTCAGCTCCTGAAAACTTTCTTCGCAGCTCTCCGACCATGCCCCCCCCAGCAATATACTCCGGCCTTTTCGAGTCTTTGTTGCTGAGAGTTCAGCCACCAGACGATGCAGCCAGTTTGGAAAACCCATCCACAAACCGCCTTTAGTAGCTAGCAAAACCTACAAAGGATCGGAGCTCAGAGACATTAGTTGGATGAGGCCAGTTGGCCACTGTAGAGATCTTACTTGGGTCAGTGGAAACGCCTTCTTCAGAGATGACGTGGCCCAAGTACTGGACTTGTTGTTTAAAGAAGGAACACTTCTCCAGCTTTGCCTTGAGTCCCTCCTGTTGTAGGCGGTTCAGCACCAGATCCAGACGACTGAGATGCTCTGCTACACTGGACGAAAACACAATGATGTCATCCAGGTACAACAATAGTGACTGACAATGCTGTGCTCCAAACATCCTTTCCATAAGGCGTTGGAATGTACCGGGTGCATTACACAGTCCAAATGGCATTCGGTTGAACTCAAATAGCCCGAAGGGTGTACAAAAGGCAGTCTTTTCCTTGTCTTTTTCTGCTACGGGTACCTGATTATAACCGCTGGCCAAGTCCATGGTGGAGAACCATTTAGCTCCCGACAGTGCATCCAGGGACTCATCTATCCGGGGCAGCGGAAAAGCATCTCTCCGGGTCTTGCGGTTTAGCTGCCGGTAGTCAACACACAGCCGAATACTGCCATCTTTCTTCCTAACCAGGACGATGGGGGAGGCATAAGGGCTACTACTCTCTCGGATAACCTGGGTATCCAGTAGCTGGTGTATATGGGCCTTCACTGCCTCATAGTCAGAAGGGGGAATACGCCGATACCTCTGCTTTACAGGTGCATCATCCAGTAACGGGATGTCATGCGCAATAAGATTAGTACAACCTAGGTCACCCTCAAAAGAAGAAAACACTGTCTCGTGTTTCAACAACAGGGTTCTAACCTGGTCCTGCTCTGCCTCGGGAAGAACCCCTAAGTCAAGGTTACTGATATGCTCCTGCACCAGGCTAGCCCCCCCAGTCTGCGAATTTACCGAAGCCGTGACTTGCTCACTCCCCACCTCACTGACGCCTGTCAGTAGGCTCACGATTTCTGCTGCTGTCAACAGACCTAGCGGACAACGAGAGTGGAGGGTGACTGCTGATGTGCCTACATTGACAATCGGTATGTATGCTGTGCCCCTAACAACATGAACCAAAGCAGGAGACACCAACAGTCCGTCTGGCAAGTGACTGTTGGTGATCAATGGCTCTAACAGGACTGAACGAGAAGACCCAAACCGAGCAGAACAAGTGGCGGCTATCACTTTCATAGTGCCACCTGGAATGTGAACTGCTCTCTTACCACGAACTCTAGCGAGGCCCGTTTGGGAGCTATGGGTCTGGATCTCTGTCTGGTGGCACAACTGGAGGGCTCGCTGCCAAGGTGTAGGGGCGTCTCGAATGTCTGAAAGGTCAAACAAATCAGGGCCATATTGGTCGAAAAGCTCTTTATAACAACCACGAATGATGTTCATGCCTAAAATGCCGGGGACCTCAGGTGATGTTGATTGCTTAGGGGGGTCCTTCACTACCAACACACCCCGCTTTTGCATACTTCTGCCAAAGACTTCAACATCTAACTCCACATAGCCAAGGTATGGGATATCTAACCCATTTGCAGCTTGTAACCGCAACCAATGGCAGGACTGAAGTTGATCCTGGAAATTTTCTCTAAAGAAGCTTTCTACCATGGTAGACACCATAGATCCTGTGTCAAGTAAACACTTTACATCTACGCCCGCCAACTTAATAGTCACCTGCGGGCAAGGAGCAATCAACCGGTCTGCCACCGTCTCATCTACCTGGTTTTCACCTGCTGAGCCACTGAACCCCCCTCCAAATGTTTGGCTCTGCACATTAGAGGGAGCTAGTTTTCCGCCTGCTGGGAGATAGTGGTCGCGACAACCGGAGGAGTGCGGACGAAGTTACCACTCTGGGAACCAACCCTCTCATTATCACAATCTCTGGCATAATGACCTGGCTGTTGACACCGTCTGCAAATTACAGCACTAGGCCGATTAAAACTGCGGGGGCGTGGAGGGGGCTGCATTTGTAGAAGGCTCTGACTCAGCTGATTAATCTGTTCCTGCTGTTTCTTCACCATGGCCGCCAATTCAGCTAATTGTGACGTAGTAGAAAGAGTAGGGGAATGAGCAACATGACCCTGAACTCTAGAGGTTTGCGCAGCACAAAAAGAGGACACTGAATGCCTCTCGCCTCCCCCGTTTGACTTACCCTCCCGTTCCCATCTAATGGCCTCAGCACGTACGTCAAGCAGGGAGAGCCCAGAATCACCACGAACCAGCCGTTTCAATTCCCTACGAAGAGCAGAGTCGTTAACCTTTTCGACAAACTGGTCGCGTAATAGTACAGCAGAATTCGACATTCTACTAGGGGCACCAGCGACAACCTTCTCCATGAGACAATATAAAGCATGTGAATATTCTTGCAAGGATTCACCTTCTAACTGTTTTCTGGAAAAGAAATCTTCCTGTAAAGACACATAAGATTTAGAACACCCATACAATTCGTGTAGTATAGTCAGAATACACTCAGGGTCCTCTCGTTCACCCCGGGGCCTATACCTGATCTCATCCTTAGCTTCCCCCTCTAAGTGATCAAATATAAAATAGGCCTGGTCAAGAGGTCCTAGGTGTCTAGCTCTCATACTAGCCCGTACTTCTTCCACCCACTCATCAACCTTGATGCCATGGGCACCTCTAAACAGAGGACATTTTCTCTCTCTCGGGAGATAGAATACACGCTCTGCTGGGGCTAGGGCAGACACAGTGGGGGGGTTTGAAACACTAGGGCTCGGTTGTGCCTCTGCCCGTTCTTGCAACAGACGGTCCTTTTCTGCCTGGAGCCGCTGTACACAGTCCCTCAATTCTTGTAGTTCTTGGGCCATGACTACTCAACACGGATTGAGCACTGCCCAGAAAGATGACGTATGGTCCCTCTTGGTGCCAACTGCTGTTTTGCCTTACCACTACTCAACTACCTCTATATGGTGGAGCATACACAGAAAAAGAGAAACAAATAAATAAATATAAGAATAACAGAACAGTTGAGCTACAACACACGTTTCTGAATGTGGATCCTGCCGACGACGCCAATATTTGTAACCAGGCCCAATAAAGGGCTTAGTCAAATTTAGCAATTTACACAAGTGACAACGCCACCTTGAGACTTTCACCCAAAGAGTCTAAAATTTACCTGGATATCAGTTGATACTTAACTAGGGATTCCCACTACACAGGCAAGCCCACATAAATGGTCAGAAACGAGGTTGGTTTAGGTAGCTCACAATAATTTATTACAAATCCAAAGACAGTGTCCTGGCACACATTAGTTTAAAACAGAATCAAAATGATAAAAAGGCACTTGATCCAGAAATACATAAAAAAACACAATAAAGACCCAGAATTTCGGTACAGATAAAACACTATTGACCTGAAAGTGAGGTAAGTAAGTGCCGTGTTATTATGGGTGGATCGTATCACCACAAGGCTAAGACTACAGTTTAAGAAAACATGCGACTGTCACAATAATCACACCACAAAAACTCACACTAAAACCATGCAATACAGACTACTAATGAAGTTAGCCGGTGATATGTCACCACCTCAACAAACAACATCGGCCACCTCTAGGTTTCCTAAACGAAACTCAGGCCAATTTAAAAGGGTACTAGACCGCATACACAATGTGCAAAATAAAGCAACGCTCCACCATAAAAATATAACACTAAATCGTAACACTAATAAGGCAGGTACACGGAGTGAGTAGGTGTAAATCTCTATCTAGGCAAAACAGCAGCGGCGCTGGGCACTGCATGGACAGAAGAACAAAAAGATCAATGTCTGTTCCAACCAATGCAAAACCCACAGTAAAAGTGATCCATAATTTGCAAACATACCTTGATTGCCAACGCGTTAGTCAACCCAACGGAACAGCCAACAGCACCTGAAGCACACCAGCAGCGAGCAAAAGGGAAAGTCGGAGCTTACCGGACGGCCTTTATTTCCGGGGCGCCTCACGTGATATGTCACGTGACAGTGTACTTAACCTACCGGTTACATTCGTACTCCGCATTCAAACATAACCCATAGTATAGGACAGACATGTGGGGGCCGGCAGCTCGAGGAAACCCTCTTCTGGCAGCAGACTCCTAAAATTTGTCTCTTTTAATGCATAGTATAGGACACTTAACAAATGATGGTCCAGTTGCTCGGGGGCTGCTCCTCTCTGGCAGCAGGTCCAGTCACAGAAAAGAAGAAAAAGAAAGAAAAGCCACGAATCGCTTTTAACACATATCATTAAGACTATTCTTGTTGTCATGAGCATCAATCAGTCTGCGATTATTGTACCTTTCATGAATAAATGTGGAGTATTTTATGTATCATTCAAACACTTTGATACAGAGTAATGTTATATGGGTTGTAATGGTGCTGGTGAATAATGGTAATGCCAACATGGTAATGAATTCTGTATGGAAGACAGAAATAATACACTGGTTGTAGCGTGTGAGATACTGTGAATGTTGACCTGGTATAATGCAGTGTCGCATTTGTTAATATGTAACCAACTCGGTTGATAGTTGTTTTGTAAAATGGTAAGAAATATGCAGTGTTGTTAGTTATTGTTATTTAAGTTTATGAACAGGGGTGGGAGTCAATAAGCTTGTCTTCTTCCCACTCCTTTTCGAGCTGTAATGTAAATTATTTTTTCTTTTTTTCTTGTTTTCTTGTATTATGTATATATATATTTCTGTTTTTCTTTCTTCTTTAGCTCGAAATAAAATATTCAAATCAAATCAAAATGTGTTTGAGGTCTTTCTGTCTCTTTTCACAATAAAAGCATAAAGTTACTGTGATGTGTTTGAGGTCTTTCTGTCTCTTTTCACAATAAAAGCATGAAGTTACTGTGAGAGAGTTTGTGGTCTTTCTGTTGAACTTTTACACCTGATAAGATGTCTCGGTGTCCCAGAGGTCTTTCAGGTCGAGCTGCAGCATAAGAAACCCTCCAGATCCTGATTCAAATCCTGATCCAGATCCAGTTTGTCTCTTCCCTAGCAGAACTTTTCTCTGATTTATATTTTCTCCCTCAGCTGAGATTAAAATGTTTTTTCCAAAGTGGAACGCTCTGAATGAACGGCTGCTCCTGATTGGTGCCCTCTCCTCGTCCAATCAGCTGCCAGCGACTGAGCAGAAACAGAGATGACGAGTCAGGCCCTGTTGCTCACCGCCAGTGTTTCAGTTTGACTGTTAAAAAGTGTTGTAAGGTATTAAAAGGTATTGATTTAGAATAACGCTAACCAAGCTTCCTGCTCCATCAATAACCCAGACAGAGTCGTCCCTCATCTGGTGATGGAGACCTGTTTCCCCCGTTCTGGTGGCTCAGAGCTCCACAGCCTGAGGCCACAGCTACTAGTTTAGCACCACATGGATCTCCAAAAGTGGTGCAGAAGTCGAGGAGCAGATTGACCACTTGGTGATGAGAGAGAGAACATGTGTGGAGTAGCAGTGACAGATTCCAGAGGTTGGAATCACTGAGTCGTGGTTGGGATGGAAAATAAAGAGTAAATGTTGCATTACAAGTGTGCAGCTGTCATTGTGTTCATGCAAATATCAATCTACACATTTGTGAATATAGTTTCTGTGACTTCACATTCAGAATACAGGTGCACTGCAAAAAGAGATGTTAAAAATGAGACAATATGTAGAATTTAACACATGTGGTGAGTGTGTTCAGGGACTACACATGCTGGGTGTTATTTTACACAATAGATGTGTGAGCCATTTTAACACAGAATTTGTGTATGTAATTTTACACACAAATGTGTGATATCATTACTTTTTACACATTAAATGAGTGAGACAATTTTACACTCAAATATGTAATTTCAAAACATTTGTGCTGATTGTAGCTGAAAATGACCAGAAACGACTAATAATGTATTAACATTACCAAGCATATGTACGGTAATCATAAACAAATAAAAGGAGACAAATGTCAAAATATATTTGCCATTTATTGAGTGCAAAGTCCAACAAAAGCTACTGCAGTAACTGTAGCAGGATATACAGCGATAAGAGTAATATCAGAAGCATGAATACATATTAAAAGATACCACACAGTTTTCACTAATGGATGACATAACAAGATATAGCCTAACAGTCATATCAGAAAACACAGATGCATGAGCACATGTTATAAGAAACATTTGTTTAAAGTAATCTGTATGAAAACCACATGCATATAACAATCAATCCCACACAGTTATGACTAATGGATGATGTGTAACAACATATAAGTCATATCAGAAAACACAGATGCATGAATTCATTTGATAAGAAACATGTTTAGATCCCTGAGATAATAATAATAACTGTTGTCAATGATAATTAGTCTTGAAATCGTTGAGAGTAAAACTCTCCAACGGTAGGCCATCAGATGACATCACCCAGTTTGAATATGTTATTAATCACAACTTCAAAGATGACAATGACAGTCTGCAGTCTGACAATTTACATTTCTGAGAAGGATTAGCTAAACAATCTTGTACCTTGGGTTTAAGTACAGCTCATCTGGATCAAAACCCTGCATTATGTCCAAAGGCCTGAAATCTGCAGCATCGGCCAGACTGATCATTTCTTACTCTTTAGTTTGATGGACAACATAGGCATAGAAATGATCATCAAAGTACTTCACTGTAAGAATTCTTACAGACATGCCATCAGTCTGAGGTCTGATGTAAAGGATTTCTCCTGTGTTACCTGCTTTAAGAGGCGTTACAGAGCCAGTTCTGTACGTTTGGCCAAACACACTAACAGCATGGCTGACATAGACAGAGCTCTTCAAACTATATTCAAAGGCTTTGGCCCATTTCACATTTTCTTTCTTCAAAGAGCCAATAGTAACAGGATATGAGTTTGTAACAATCATTTTCTCAGAAAAAGGGTCACCTGACTTGAAGCTATACATTTGCTGAACCTGATGTTTATAACTCCGTGTTTTAGAAACATTTTTAAAGTTTCCAACTATATCAGCATGTCTTCTTAATGGTTGATGCTTAGCTTCGAATCTCATACACCACAAATGAGATATAGGTCCCAACATAACCATCATCATCATAAAATGATGTTTGGGTATCAAGTTTCGGTCATAGAGCTTCTTGAATAGTGTGTGATGCTCAATAATGAGCTGTTTAAGAAGAACAGCAAGTCCATATGTGACAACAGGTGCAAATCCAACGCTACATATCTCTCTTAAGAAAATGAAGAAGTGCCAGTGTTCACTTCCTACACTAACAAGATGGCCAACCAAAAACGGTAACACCTGTAAAAGGCACCACATTTGCGATGCTGTCTGTTTTATTGCATTGTCAGAGGTTCTTAGATTGAGTAGAACACTGGGCTTATTTTTTTCATTCCCATACCCATAGTCAGCAGCTAACCCTCACCTTAACCCTAAACATAACCATTGCCACGCTGCCTGGAAGGCAATGTTGGGGGAAAAACACCAAACACCAATACACACACACACACACACAGCACGGTACACACATACCATCTGTCTGGTCTTCCAGCCCCTCCATAAGTGAAGCAACACCTTTTTCCAAGGCAGCCACTGCTCTCAGCTTTGGAATGATGCTCGCTTCCCATTTTCTGATGAACTGGTCTGTCTTCCCATCTGTTATTTTGCCAAACTCGATATCCATCTTACATAAAAAAGAGACATCTTCAGAATATATTCTAAGTCAACAGTGTTAATAACAGTATCAGATATTTTACAGTGACCAAACCTACCAAGCATGGCATATCCAAGAAGCTCTGAGGATATGGGTTGAAGATTTCAGTCAATGTAGGAGTTGCCTTTGGTATCCATGATCTGCGCCTAGTGTATGTATTCTCCATTGCTGATTTGATTGAAGGAATGTTCTCTGAAGAGGTCTTTTGGTCTTTTACTTACAAATCCATCTCCCTTGGCGTCAACATGAACCCTCAAGGATGGAAAAGTGGTGATGATACCCTTTGCAAGGGTGAGCTGTTCAGCGCTTGGTGGGTAACTGGGGGGGGACAGAGAAGAGAAAAATCCAGATACTTCAAATCAGGCCAGAAATGTTGTCATTTTAGCTTCAGTGTCAAGTTTCTATAGGCTAGTTTCTACAGTGCTGAGTGTATATACTTACAACCCATGCTTCTCCACCAAGTGACTTATGCATACTTTGACAAGATGTCTCCTTGACTCAATTTGAAGTCTTCCTGTTTTCTTGTGTTCCTCAAGTATCTCTGGTGTTTTGCTCTGAAGTAAAGACTGCAGGCCTCCCGGTTCATCTGCCACTGGAACATGCTATATTTATGAAAGTAGAGGGATATGGAGGTGACTTTTACCATAAAAATACTATTATGTTCAGCATAGAGCCCAGATTCCTATATTTTTTGTGTTGTACCCCTTTAATTCAACTGAATGTAAAGCAACTACTAATACCTTGAAAGACAGACATGTTGCCAGAGGTCCAACATGGTATGTTACTTATGCATTGGAGTTGCATTCACTTCATTTATGGTTACTTGGTACATGGAACAATACACAGTGACATGCATTTCAGATCATACTGCCCAGTCCTAACAGAGCCCTACACACACACACACACACACACACACACACACACACACACACACACACACACACACACACACACACACACACACACACGAACAATGCATTTACAGTTCAGAAACTAAACACCTGTATTTGACCGGCCTCTCCAGCATCTGTTTGGGGTCGTGCTTCTGCTCTTGATATGAAGATTTGAAATCTGTCAAAGTTCTTGATTTCTACGTTTCTGTCAACATCAACAAATTCTTGGACATCACTTTGTTGTGTTTTTTTCAAATGCAAAACCTGGCTGCTCTGACATGGCTTTATTTAGGAGATTTTCAGCACTGTTAACAGTGTACATTGTTCTTGAGCACTCTTTTTCATTGTTAAACAGAGTAGCAGAACTTTGACAGGTTCAGATCCAAGAGCAAGGTCCTGGGAAAAAAATGCTATTTACTCTTATGTATAGTGGGATGAGTGTGTGAATAGATATATCAATACACTTATGTGCCATTTTCAATATGTTCTGCGTGAAAACGAGGCTTTGGTTGTCCAAAGTTCAGAAACTTGCTATGTGACTGAATGGAGCAATAGCTTACTGCTGTGTATCTCTCACCAACGACGGGACTAAGGGATGTTTTGGCTCGCGCGCCACCCGGCGGGAAAGAGAGAAAGAAAAAGAGATGTTGTCCGTCGCTGTCTGGAGGAGAACTAGCCAGCTGATAACGCGTGTGTGCGTTTGGTTAATCGCGGTCAAATCACAGAGGTTGCCTCGAACTTTAGGCTCCACTATACATGCATTACCTGCAGGCCGAGGTGATTTCATGACGTCATTCCTAACGGAGGTCTTCTCTCACTCCAAACACACATTTCTCCGCCCCGCTCCGCCCATTTCTATGCTCTATTCCGTCCTTATCACGTTACCGGGAGTCCCGAGAACTCGTCACCTTCTAGTCTAATCTAGAAGCAGCCATCGCTCGGTTCCCTCTCTCACGAATGCATGCTCATGTAACATTAACGTTAATGTACAATGGCGGCGGCGCTGACGCAGCAAAGATTGAAATGTTAGCCAACATTTACCTTTACGGCACATCAATAGAGGGTTTTCACCATAGACAGTATATAGAAAAGACACCGACGTCACGTTCTGGGCGGTAACCCGGATGCGCGGCCATGTTGGAGGCACTCGGCGTAAACAACTGAGCGGAGTACAATGGAGTATTGTGCACTTTGGATACTTTAAGTGAATGTAGCTATGTCTAAACAACAGAAAAGCTCATCAAAACGCGTCGAAGATGCAAAGGCATATAGGGAAAGACTTGGACCACAAGAAAAGGCATATTGGCTGTTGCCTACTGCACTGTCAAAGGTGGAATACAGGGAATGCCGGAAGATTGACTTCACTGTAACAAAGAGATCTCAAGTAAAAGAGTTGGCAAGATGAACTATGCTGCTCATGGACAGTCCCTTAAGGAACAAAGTACTAGTGATTTTTCTACTGATACAGTTAGGAAAACACAACAGCCAACCAGTGATGAACTGTCATCATTATTCAGTGCTCTTAGCGCAACTGGATCAAAGTCTGCTATTTTGTCCCTTATTGAGCCTTACTCTGACAGTTTTGTCCCCAAAGTGATTGGAGAAAACTTCCCTCCTGTGTTGACTGAATTGCGAAAGGATGAAGCAGTTCACATGGACTATAGTGATCTATTGTCCATGTGCAAAGATGTTGACATTTCAGTATCAGAGGAGCAAGCAAAGGCAGTCGAGGCCGCCGGGATCAAGCTTCCTCTAAACTGTGGTTTCGATTTCGTGCTGGTCGAATTACAGCATCTAAAATGAAAACTGTATGTTGCACTGATCCAAAACAACCATCACAGAGCTTTAGCAAAAGTGTGTGCTATCCTGAGTCATACAAATTCACATCAAAAGCCACTACCTGGGGATGTAATGAGAAATTTGCACGTGACATGTTTCTAGATGTACATAAGGAATCTCATGAAAATGTGAAAGTACACGACACAGGTTTCTTCATCAATCCAAGTGTGCCATTCTTGGGTGCTTCTCCTGATGGCTTTGTTTCTTGTGATGGTTGTGGTGTCAGTGTAATTGAAGTGAAATGTCCATTCTGTGTGACAAGTTAGACAGTGTATCCTACTTGGAGAAGGACAGTGAAGGGAAACTGACACTTCACCGAAACCACCAGTATTTCTACCAGGTGCAAACTCAACTTGGGGTGTGCAAACTGGAATCTGCCTATTTTGTTGTTTGGACAGAAAAAGATTTGCACGTTGAGCGAATTCTATTTGATGAAGAGTTCTGGGGTATGATATGCCAGAAAAGCAAGAACATTTTCGACACAGCCATCATGCCAGAGTTAGTTGGCAAGTTTTATACAAGGCTTTCATCTACCATAGCCACTGTGTCCTCACAACCTGGAATATTTGCCTCAGCGGAATCACATGGCTCTGATTGTGCTGCAAGTGCCAGTGGCCAAGAAAAAACCTGGTGTTTATGTGGCCAGGTTGAGTTTGGAAAAATGATTCTATATGACAATGCAAAATGTCATATTAAGTGGTTTCACTACTCGTGCATTAATGTTAAGATTGCACCAAAGGGAAAATGGTATTGCCCACAGTGCCAAAAGCTACCTCAGTCTCTGCCAAACAAAGGAAAGAAACCTCCAAAGTAATAAAACGTTTTGTTGGCTGCTGTGAAGTTTTGCACTTCAGGCACTTTGTTTTAATGTAGGTGGAATTATATTTAATTAATTTACAATTGTGCACCTTTTTTGAAAATCTGATATGTTCTTTAAATATTTTTGGTATTTGGTTTCAAGTTGGTGAGAATTTTGTATTCTGACAAAAAAAGTTATACATACAAACTGTTGTTTACAGTTAGTGTGTTGCACTGTAGCATAATTTATAGTAGTGTATAGTTTATAAGTGTTCTGATAAGTGTTTTTCCTTTTGATAAATCTGTGATCTGATGATAGTGATATTCTGTGTGTTCTCTTCCACAACAATACAATAACAATGAATTAATGACTGTAAATTAACAATCCTTTCTAGAAAGTTTTAGGCTATACAGACAGTCCACACATGGATTCATTTATATTTTTATTGCCAAACTGCATATAAAAACACACTTTAGTCAAAATCAACTACTGATGGACAAAGGTTCACCAGAGCACAACAGACAAGTCCAATCTTATCTATAGTACAATAACCATCACTATCTTTGCACATCAAGAAATCAATTGGCAACATCCCCCCCAAAATAGTATATTTCTGACGCACACAACCAATCACACGCTCAACATGAATCCTGACGTGGGCAATTTTCCTTGTGGTTTCTAAGTCAACAGGAGCTAACTGTGACTTCCCACGAGTGAAGGCTGGAATTTGTACATAAGCCATTCTACAACCTAAAGTGGATAATGAGTGAATAAAGTGAATAATAAATAAATAAAAACCAAACTGAATAATAAATGAGCCATTCTACAACCTAAAGTGGATAATGAGTGAATAAAGTGAATAATAAATAAATAAAAACCAAAGTGAATAATAAATGAGCCATTCTACAACCTAAAGTGGCCTGAATATTGAAGCCACGATCAGCAAGAACTAGATCACCAGGAAGTATGTAGTCTAAAAAGCCACAGTTTTCAGTTATGTATTTGTCACTTACTCTTCCTCCCCATGCATTTGAAATGTAGGAGACTGTGCCCTGGAGTGTAATACCAATCAAGAATTTAACTGTGTTATGGTGCTTGTAGGAAGACCATGTTTCTGCTCTGGCTATAAGGTTAGATTGACGTTCTATAAAATAGCATACATTGCATACAGCACTACAGTTTGAGAACGATCAGAATAACATATTAAGTCATTAAAGCCACATGTTACTATTTACTATTAAAAATAGTATTATCATTACACGCTGCAATCAACATTTCACTTACCTGACAAGAAATGTGCCGAACAACTCCGGATGTTGTCCAGATTTTTCCCTCGTAGATCCTGGTTGAGCTTTGCCAACCACAAGCGCCTCCTTTCCTCGGTTAAATTCTGGCATTCCTCTCCCTGGTTTTTAATAACTTTTGGAAGTCGATAATATTCCAAATGTTTTTCTCGGTCTGACCTATTGGAACAACCTAAAACACGTAACGTTCGGGATTTACTTTAGTGCCTGTCCTTTGTTGTGATGCGGTGTACCTCCAATATGGCGGCTTCCTGTCTGATGACGCGTCGTGAAAACCCTCTATACTTCCAACACTGGCTATAAATAACCCGATATACTAAATGTGCATTTTTCTTATGTCTTGCCTCATTAACGCTAACGTTAACCTGAGATAATAATGTTGACATTCATGTAACTTATGAATTAGCTAACGGTCGCTTACTTTACCCAGTCGGCTAATATCTACAGGGTGACTAACTATGGCTAAACTACCGTTAGCATCCCTTAACATGCAATATCATTCTAGCAATATGGAAAAACCTACGGAGAGACATTTATTGCCAAATAACGTTCCATCTTGAAATATGGTTCTGTACCTCACCATTTACTTTTCAAAACTCGATGTCGCCCAACAATTAACGTTGGTTATTCCCAGCAGAGTCAGTGAAGAAGAGCGGATGTGTTATACATGCATGACATACGGCACACATGTCATTTCAGTCCTCTCAGACCCACGGTGAAAAATGCAGTAAAAATCAATAGGAAAAACATAATGAACAATCAACAGTTGAACTGTGTGTGTGTGTGTGTGTGTGTGTGTGTGTCTAGTGTGTGTCTGGTGTCTGTGTGTCTGTGTGTCTGTGTCTGTGTGTCTTTGTGTTTGGTGTGTGTGTGTGTGTGTCTGGTGTGTGTGTGTGTGTGTGTGTGTGTGTGTTTGTGTGTCTCTCTCTGTGTGTGTGTTTGTGTATGTGTGTGTGTTTGTCTGTGTGTGTGTGTGTGTGTGTGTGTGTGTGTGTGTGTGTGTGTGTGTGTGTGTGTGTGTGTGTGACGGCAGACCAGTGAGGTTGTTAAGCCTGCAGGCGCTTGTGGAGTTTAACGCCAAAGTCCCAGCATGCCTGGCGGCCAGCGAGCAAGCGATCGTTGTCAGAAGTGACTTTAATGATGAATAAGATGGGGACAGTTGTTAAGTTGTCCCGCTGTTGCTCTGTCTGTAAGTTCTGAGTTGGCAGCGGGCGTGAGAGGTGTAATGATTCAGTTCGACTCCCAAGACAAGACGATGCTCACCTGACTGGCCAATAGGAACGTGGCCCCGCCCATGACTGGCCAATAGGAACGTGGCCCCGCCCATGGCTGGCCAATAGGAACGTGGTCCCGCCCATGACTGGCCAATAGGAACGTGGCCCCGCCCATGACTGGCCAATAGGAATGTGGCCCCGCCCATGACTGGCCAATAGGAATGTGGCCCCGCCCATGACTGGCCAATAGGAACGTGGCCCCGCCCATGACATTATTTTCACAGCGAGAGCAAAATCCTGACACGAGAGCAAAGACTCAGGTTTAGAGAACGAGAAGAAAAGAGTTTAGAGAGAAAATATTTCACACTGATAGCAAAAATATATATTTGAGAGTTTAAGAAAGTCTTTTGAGTTTTCTCCAAAATAATTTAAAAAATTTCAAATTTGTATTTTTTATGTTCTATGCATAAATACATTCTCTCAAAACTTTTTTCAGTGTCAAATATTATTATTTGTGCTATGGGTATGAAAACAATTTCTCTCAAATATGTTTTTTTCTCTCATAAAATGCTTTTTTGCTATCAGTGTGATAACGTTTTCTCTCAAACATTTTTTTTCTCTCAGATCATTTATTTTCTCGCATGTAATAAAGAAACAAATCTAGCTCCATACAAACGTTGGTGCATCTGTGATCCAAACCATCAGGGTCAGGTTAGGGTTAAAACGCAGCAACCAGGATGGGTGCTGTGAGGGGCACAAGGGGACCATGGTGTGGATAAAACACTTAAAGAGCTCCTTAAAAAACGGGTTGGGTTATTAAAAAGCTGTTTAACAGGCGGCCAGATATTAAAAGCTGGTAAAAAGAACCACTGGACAGGACAGACAGCGGGAGATTTAAAACTTTAAATGAAAGGTCAACTCCACAACTGCCCCGATATCTCTCCTAGAAAATTGTCAAAATAATTGGAAGAATTTATATATATATATATATATATATATATATATATATATATATACACACCTATAGTTTTGGAAATAAATAGCCCGGCATCACAATACAAGAGGATTCTAGCCCAAATTTTAAACGATCTTGTTAAAACTTAAAAGGTAAGTAAAAATGTTTAAAAGGTCATTAATACTGTCTGAATTACTTGCCTGTGAGGTTAAAAAATACATATACACATACCATTAAAAATTAGAGAAAAGTGCTTTGTTACGAAATGCTTTAAAAAGTAAAACATGCCACACAATAAACTTAAAATAAAATAATTTAAAATACATCCTAGAATAAAACCACACTGTTAGTAAAAACTCATAAAACCAACGGCATGTGTATCACTATGTTTACATTTTGAGGCAAGTAATTCAATTTGTAATAATCAAATAAATTAGTTTTAACAATACAATAATAATAATAATAATAATAATAATAATAATAAATACATATTAGCAATAAAAACAGAAGCCCAATTAAAGGTCCAATGACATGGTGCTCTTTGGATGCTTTTATATAGACCTTAGTGGTCCCCTAATACTGTATCTGAAGTCTCTTTTATATAGACCTTAGTGGTCCCCTAATACTGTATCTGAAGTCTCTTTTATATAGGCCTCAGTGGTCCCCTAATACTGTATCTGAGGTCTCTTTTATATAGACCTTAGTGGTCCCCTAATACTGTATCTGAAGTCTCTTTTATATAGACCTTAGTGGTCCCCTAATACTGTATCTGAAGTCTCTTTTATATAGACCTTAGTGGTCCCCTAATACTGTATCTGAAGTCTCTTTTATATAGACCTTAGTGGTCCCCTAATACTGTATCTGAGGTCTCTTTTATATAGACCTTAGTGGTCCCCTAAAACTGTATCTGAAGTCTCTTTTATATAGACCTTAGTGGTCCCCTAATACTGTATCTGAAGTCTCTTTTATATAGACCTTAGTGGTCCCCTAATACTGTATCTGAAGTCTCTTTTATATAGACCTTAGTGGTCCCCTAATACTGTATCTGAGGTCTCTTTTATATATGCCTTAGTGGTACCCTAATACTGTATCTGAAGTCTCTTTTATATAGACCTCAGTGGTCCCCTAATACTGTATCTGAGGTCTCTTTTATATAGACCTTAGTGGTCCCCTAATACTGTATCTGAGGTCTCTTTTATATAGACCTTAGTGGTCCCCTAATACTGTATCTGAAGTCTCTTTTATATAGACCTCAGTGGTCCCCTAATACTGTATCTGAAGTCTCTTTTATATAGACCTTAGAGGTCCCCTAACACTGTATCTGAGGTCTCTTTTATATAGAACTTAGTGGTCCCCTAATACTGTATCTGAGGTCTCTTTTATATAGACCTTAGTGGTCCCCTAATACTGTATCTGAAGTATATTTTATATAGACCTTAGTGGTCCCCTAATACTGTATCTGAAGTCTCTTTTATATAGACCTTAGTGGTCCCCTAATACTGTATCTGAGGTATCTTTTATATAGACCTTAGTGGTCCCTTAATACTGTATCTGAAGTCTCTTTTAAATAGACCTTAGTGTTTCTCTAATACTGTATCTGAAGTCTCTTTTATATAGACCTTAGTGGTCCCTTAATACTGTATCTGAAGTCTCTTTTATATAGACCTTAGTGGTCCCCTAATACTGTATCTGAGGTCTCTTTTATATAGACCTTAGTGGTCCCCTAATACTGTATCTGAGGTCTCTTTTATATAGACCTTAGTGGTCCCCTAATACTGTATCTGAGGGCTCTTTTATATAGACCTTAGTGGTCCCTTAATACTGTATCTGAAGTCTCTTTTATATAGACCTTAGTGGTCCTCTAATACTGTATCTGAAGTCTCTTTTATATAGACCTTAGTGGTCCCTTAATACTGTATCTGAAGTCTCTTTTATATAGACCTCAGTGGTCCCCTAATACTGTATCTGAAGTCTCTTTTATATAGACCTCAGTGGTCCCCTAATACTGTATCTGAAGTCTCTTTTATATAGACCTTAGTGGTCCCGTAATACTGTATCTGAAGTCTCTTTTATATAGGCCTTAGTGGTCCTCTAATACTGTATCTGAAGTCTCTTTTATATAGACCTTAGTGGTCCTCTAATACTGTATCTGAAGTCTCTTTTATATAGGGCTTAGTGGTCCCCTAATACTGTATCTGAAGTCTCTTTTATAAAGACCTTAGTGGTCCCCTAATACTGTATCTGAAGTCTCTTTTATATAGACCTTAGTGGTCCCCTAATACTGTATCTGAAGTCTCATTTATATAGGCCTTAGTGGTCCCCTAATACTGTATCTGAAGTCTCTTTTATATAGACCTTAGTGGTCCTCTAATACTGTACCTGAAGTCTCTTTTATATAGACCTCAGTGGTCCCCTAATACTGTATCTGAAGTCTCTTTTATATAGGCCTTAGTGGTCCCCTAATACTGTATCTGAAGTCTCTTTTATATAGACCTTAGTGGTCCTCTAATACTGTACCTGAAGTCTCTTTTATATAGACCTTAGTGGTCCCCTAATAGTTTATCTGAAGTCTCTTTTATATAGACCTCAGTGGTCCCCTAATACTGTATCTGAAGTCTCTTTTATATAGACCTGAGTGGTCCCCTAATACTGTATCTGAAGTCTCTTTTATATAGACCTTAGTGGTCCCCTAATTCTGTATCTGAAGTCTCTTTTATATAGGCCTTAGTGGTCCCCTAATACTGTATCTGAAGTCTCTTTTATATAGACCTTAGTGGTCCTCTAATACTGTATCTGAAGTCTCTTTTATATAGGCCTTAGTGGTCCCCTAATACTGTATCTGAAGTCTCTTTTATATAGACCTTAGTGGTCCCCTAATACTGTATCTGAAGTCTCTTTTATATAGACCTTAGTGGTCCCTTAATACTGTATCTGAAGTCTCTTTTATATAGACCTTAGTGGTCCTCTAATACTGTATCTGAAGTATCTTTTATATAGACCTTAGTGGTCCCCTAATACTGTATCTGAAGTCTCTTTTATATAGACCTTAGTGGTCCCCTAATACTGTATCTGAAGTCTCTTTTATATAGACCTTAGTGGTCCCCTAATAGTTTATCTGAAGTCTCTTTTATATAGACCTCAGTGGTCCCCTAATACTGTATCTGAAGTCTCTTTTATATAGACCTCAGTGGTCCCCTAATACTGTATCTGAAGTCTCTTTTATATAGGCCTTAGTGGTCCCCTAATACTGTATCTGAAGTCTCTTTTATATAGACCTTAGTGGTCCTCTAATACTGTATCTGAAGTCTATTTTATATAGGCCTTAGTGGTCCCCTAATACTGTATCGGAAGTCTCTTTTATATAGACCTTAGTGGTCCCCTAATACTGTATCTGAAGTCTCTTTTATATAGACCTTAGTGGTCCCCTAATACTGTATCTGAAGTATCTTTTATATAGACCTCAGTGGTCCCCTAATACTGTATCTGAAGTCTCTTTTATATAGATCTTAGTGGTCCCCTAATACTGTATCTGAAGTCTCTTTTATATAGACCTTAGTGGTCCCCTAATACTGTATCTGAAGTCTCTGTTATATAGACCTTAGTGGTCCCCTAATACTGTATCTGAAGTCTCTTTTATATAGACCTTAGTGGTCCTCTAATACTGTATCTGAAGTCTCTTTTATATAGGCCTTAGTGGTCCCCTAATACTGTATCTGAAGTCTCTTTTATATAGACCTTAGTGGTCCCTTAATACTGTATCTGAAGTCTCTTCTATATAGACCTTAGTGGTCCTCTAATACTGTATCTGAAGTATCTTTTATATAGACCTTAGTGGTCCCCTAATACTGTATCTGAAGTCTCTTTTATATAGACCTTAGTGGTCCCCTAATAGTTTATCTGAAGTCTCTTTTATATAGACCTCAGTGGTCCTCTAATACTGTATCTGAAGTCTCTTTTATATAGACCTTAGTGGTCCTCTAATACTGTATCTGAAGTCTCTTTTATATAGACCTCAGTGGTCCCCTAATACTGTATCTGAAGTCTCTTTTATACAGACATCAGTGGTCCCCTAATACTGTATCTGAAGTCTCTTTTATATAGACCTCAGTGGTCCCCTAATACTGTATCTGAAGTCTCTTTTATATAGACCTTAGTGGTCCCCTAATACTGTATCTGAAGTCTCTTTTATATAGACCTTAGTGGTCCTCTAATACAGTATCTGAAGTATCTTTTATATAGGCCTTAGTGGTCCCCTAATACTGTATCTGAAGTCTCTTTTATATAGACCTCATTGGTCCCCTAATACTGTATCTGAAGTCTCTTTTATATAGACCTCAGTGGTCCCCTAATACTGTATCTGAAGTCTCTTTTATATAGACCTCAGTGGTCCCCTAATACTGTATCTGAAGTCTCTTTTATATAGACCTTAGTGGTCCCCTAATACTGTATCTGAAGTCTCTTTTATATAGACCTCAGTGGTCCCCTAATACTGTATCTGAAGTCTCTTTTATATAGACCTTAGTGGTCCCCTAATACTGTATCTGAAGTCTCTTTTATATAGGCCTTAGTGGTCCCCTAATACTGTATCTGAAGTCTCTTTTATATAGACCTTAGTGGTCCCCTAATACTGTATCTGAAGTCTCTTTTATATAGACCTTAGTGGTCCCCTAATACTGTATCTGAAGTCTCTTTTATATAGGCCTCAGTGGTCCCCTAATACTGTATCTGAAGTCTCTTTTATATAGACCTTAGTGGTCCTCTAATACTGTATCTGAAGTCTCTTTTATATAGACCTTAGTGGTCCCTTAATACTGTATCTGAAGTCTCTTTTATATAGACCTTAGTGGTCCCCTAATACTGTATCTGAAGTCTCTTTTATATAGGCCTCAGTGGTCCCCTAATACTGTATCTTAAGTCTCTTTTATATAGACCTTAGTGGTCCTCTAATACTGTATCTAAAGTCTCTTTTATATAGGCCTCAGTGGTCCCCTAATACTGTATCTGAGGTCTCTTTTATATAGACCTTAGTGGTCCCCTAATACTGTATCTGAAGTCTCTTTAATATAGACCTTAGTTGTCCCCTAATACTGTATCTGAAGTCTCTTTTATATAGACCTTAGTGGTCCCCTAATACTGTATCTGAAGTCTCTTTTATATAGACCTTAGTGGTCCCCTAATACTGTATCTGAGGTCTCTTTTATATAGACCTTAGTGGTCCCCTAATACTGTATCTGAAGTCTCTTTTATATAGACCTTAGTGGTCCCCTAATACTGTATCTGAAGTCTATTTTATATAGGCCTTAGTGGTCCCCTAATACTGTATCGGAAGTCTCTTATATATAGACCTTAGTGGTCCCCTAATACTGTATCTGAAGTCTCTTTTATATAGACCTTAGTGGTCCCCTAATACTGTATCTGAAGTATCTTTTATATAGACCTCAGTGGTCCCCTAATACTGTATCTGAAGTCTCTTTTATATAGATCTTAGTGGTCCCCTAATACTGTATCTGAAGTCTCTTTTATATAGACCTTAGTGGTCCCCTAATACTGTATCTGAAGTCTCTTTTATATAGACCTTAGTGGTCCCCTAATACTGTATCTGAAGTCTCTTTTATATAGACCTTAGTGGTCCTCTAATACTGTATCTGAAGTCTCTTTTATATAGGCCTTAGTGGTCCCCTAATACTGTATCTGAAGTCTCTTTTATATAGACCTTAGTGGTCCTCTAATACTGTATCTGAAGTATCTTTTATATAGACCTTAGTGGTCCCCTAATACTGTATCTGAAGTCTCTTTTATATAGACCTTAGTGGTCCCCTAATAGTTTATCTGAAGTCTCTTTTATATAGACCTCAGTGGTCCTCTAATACTGTATCTGAAGTCTCTTTTATATAGACCTTAGTGGTCCTCTAATACTGTATCTGAAGTCTCTTTTATATAGGCCTTAGTGGTCCCCTAATACTGTATCTGAAGTCTCTTTTATATAGACCTCAGTGGTCCCCTAATACTGTATCTGAAGTCTCTTTTATATAGACATCAGTGGTCCCCTAATACTGTATCTGAAGTCTCTTTTATATAGACCTCAGTGGTCCCCTAATACTGTATCTGAAGTCTCTTTTATATAGACCTTAGTGGTCCCCTAATACTGTATCTGAAGTCTCTTTTATATAGACCTTAGTGGTCCTCTAATACAGTATCTGAAGTATCTTTTATATAGGCCTTAGTGGTCCCCTAATACTGTATCTGAAGTCTCTTTTATATAGACCTCATTGGTCCCCTAATACTGTATCTGAAGTCTCTTTTATATAGACCTCAGTGGTCCCCTAATACTGTATCTGAAGTCTCTTTTATATAGACCTCAGTGGTCCCCTAATACTGTATCTGAAGTCTCTTTTATATAGACCTCAGTGGTCCCCTAATACTGTATCTGAAGTCTCTTTTATATAGACCTCAGTGGTCCCCTAATACTGTATCTGAAGTCTCTTTTATATAGACCTCAGTGGTCCCCTAATACTGTATCTGAAGTCTCTTTTATATAGACCTTAGTGGTCCCCTAATACTGTATCTGAAGTCTCTTTTATATAGGCCTTAGTGGTCCCCTAATACTGTATCTGAAGTCTCTTTTATATAGACCTTAGTGGTCCCCTAATACTGTATCTGAAGTCTCTTTTATATAGACCTTAGTGGTCCCCTAATACTGTATCTGAAGTCTCTTTTATATAGACCTTAGTCGTCCCTAATACTGTATCTGAAGTCTCTTTTATATAGACCTTAGTGGTCCCTAATACTGTATCTGAAGTCTCTTTTATATAGGCCTCAGTGGTCCCCTAATACTGTATCTGAAGTCTCTTTTATATAGACCTTAGTGGTCCTCTAATACAGTATCTGAAGTATCTTTTATATAGGCCTTAGTGGTCCCCTAATACTGTGTCTGAAGTCTCTTTTATATAGACCTCATTGGTCCACTAATACTGTATCTGAAGTCTCTTTTATATAGACCTCAGTGGTCCCCTAATACTGTATCTGAAGTCTCTTTTATATAGACCTCAGTGGTCCCCTAATACTGTATCTGAAGTCTCTTTTATATAGACCTCAGTGGTCCCCTAATACTGTATCTGAAGTCTCTTTTATATAGACCTTAGTGGTCCCCTAAGACTGTATCTGAAGTCTCTTTTATATAGACCTCAGTGGTCCCCTAATACTGTATCTGAAGTCTCTTTTATATAGACCTTAGTGGTCCCCTAATACTGTATCTGAAGTCTCTTTTATATAGGCCTTAGTGGTCCCCTAATACTGTATCTGAAGTCTCTTTTATATAGACCTTAGTGGTCCCCTAATACTGTATCTGAAGTCTCTTTTATATAGACCTTAGTGGTCCCCTAATACTGTATCTGAAGTCTCTTTTATATAGACCTTAGTGGTCCCTAATACTGTATCTGAAGTCTCTTTTATATAGACCTTAGTGGTCCTCTAATACTGTATCTGAAGTCTCTTTTATATAGGCCTCAGTGGTCCCCTAATACTGTATCTGAAGTCTCTTTTATATAGACCTTAGTGGTCCTCTAATACTGTATTTAGATACAGTATTAGGGGCCTTAGTGGTCCCCTAATACTGTATCTGAAGTCTCTTTTATATAGACCTTAGTGGTCCCCTAATACTGTATCTGAAGTCTCTTTTATATAGACCTCATTGGTCCCCTAATACTGTATCTGAAGTCTCTTTTATATAGACCTCAGTGGTCCCCTAATACTGTATCTGAAGTCTCTTTTATATAGACCTCAGTGGTCCCCTAATACTGTATCTGAAGTCTCTTTTATATAGACCTCAGTGGTCCCCTAATACTGTATCTGAAGTCTCTTTTATATAGACCTCAGTGGTCCCCTAATACTGTATCTGAAGTCTCTTTTATATAGACCTTAGTGGTCCCCTAATACTGTATCTGAAGTCTCTTTTATATAGACCTCAGTGGTCCCCTAATACTGTATCTGAAGTCTCTTTTATATAGACCTTAGTGGTCCCCTAATACTGTATCTGAAGTCTCTTTTATATAGACCTTAGTGGTCCCCTAATACTGTATCTGAAGTCTCTTTTATATAGGCCTCAGTGGTCCCCTAATACTGTATCTTAAGTCTCTTTTATATAGACCTTAGTGGTCCTCTAATACTGTATCTGAAGTCTCTTTTATATAGACCTTAGTGGTCCCCTAATACTGTATCTGAAGTCTCTTTTATATAGACCTTAGTGGTCCCCTAATACTGTATCTGAAGTCTCTTTCCCAAAATTCAGCCTTGGTGCAGAATTCCAGCCACTAGAGCCAGTCCCACAATGAGCTTTACTCAGGACGTGCCATTTCTGTGTCTGTAGCTATTGAGGAGGAGAGGGGGGGGGGCAAGGTGGAGGGTGGGGGTGTGGCCTTGACCTACTGCCACTTTGCTCGTTTGAAAGCCATGATGTCTTTCTCTCATGGGTTGGCCAAATTCTCTGGGTGGTCAAAGCAGAGAAAGGGGAGGTAACCTTCCTCCTTATGACCTCATAAGGAGGAGAATCCAGAACGGCTCATCTGATCTTACATTTTCTCAAAGGCAGAGCAGGATACTCAGGGCTCGGTTTACACCTTTCACCATTTCTAGCCAATTGGGGACCATAGGCAGGCTGGGGGGACTCATATTAATGTTAAAAAACCTCATAAAGTTACATTTTCATGCCATGGGACCTTGAAATAATTAAAATATAGTTAGCGCGGAATAAAACTTATAAAGGAAAACCAAGGCATCTTTAAAATATTTATTTAAAAAGCCATAAAAACATTCAAATATTAGGTAGGGCCTCCTCTGCAGGCAGAAATTCACCCCCGAAAGATAGAATAATAAAATCTGGGAAATATGTTATAGAAGATATGAGTATGGAAACATTACTATAGTTAAAAATAAATTAAAACCATAAAAGAGGTCATTTAAAATAGAAAATGGAGGAAAAACAAGGAAATGAAAAGAAAGCATGCAGGGGGGTTAAAAGATCGGGTACGATGTGCTGCAGAGGAGGTCCAGATAAAATCCAGGGAGAAAGGAGATCAGAGCAGTGGGAGCAAGAATTTAAAACATGTTTTGCCATTGTAAAACTTAGATTAAAAAGAGAAGTGGATCCATTTTAATATTTTTCATTTAGACCCCTAAAAGATGGATCCACTTCCTCTCCACCGCTGAGCTGTGGTCCAGGTTCTGTTACTCTCCAGGCCCATGCTTTGAACATTTTGAGAGCCATGGAGTTTAAAATGTGCATATAAAACAGTAGTGCCATCGCCCTTGGTTAAAATATATTGGTGTTGCTTGATTCTTAAATATAGTGCATTTCTTGTCTCCCCCACATACACTTTGTGGCAGGCCCTGCACCTAATTGCATAAACCACATTAATGGTTGTGTGCTGCAGGACCTGCCCCGGGTTAAAACCAACTCTGCTGTAGGGGTTAAAAATGTGGGGGAGACTAATAAAACCAACATCCGAGCCCCGAAGCGCTTCCCTAGGGTTAGTGTTTTTATTTAAGTTTGTGTGAATTAAAATATCTTTAAGATTTTTGTTCCTCCTGTAGGCGGAGATCATGCGGCAGTCCCTCAGCACGTCCCAGCCGGCCCCCGCCCCCTGGAAATTCCTTCTGATTGTAGGTATGAAATTCCTAAGATTTTCTGAGTAGGTAATCACCAGGGGAACGAGGGCAGAACTGGACGGCCGGATGATGTTTCCTTCTTTGTTTTGAAACTTGCCGATGACCTCCGCCTTTATACCTCTAAGGAAGCGCCTCGAGTAACCCCTCAACCTCATCGCACTAAAAAGTGTACTGGTGGCCTCCTCCACATGCTCCGGGAAGGTGCAAATCCTGTGGAAGCGTATCAACTGGGACTTAATTAGGCCTCTGTACGTGTGTTTGGGGTGATAGCTGGTCTTATGGAGAAGTGCATGGCGATCAGTGTCCTTAAAATACACTTTGGTGGCTAGTGGTTTTGTCTGGTCGCCAGAGGTGCGGAAGAAGACCCGTGTGTCCAGGAACTCCACTGTAACGGGTTGTAGGTTATGTTTGAGTTTTATTTTAGGGTGATGTGAGGTAAGGGTGTCCAGAAAAGTCAAAAAGGTCTGTTCCGTGTTATCCCAGAGGCCGAAGATGTCGTGCAAGTACCGGAAATAAAGCAGAGGTTTAATGGTTAGTTTGTGGAAAGCTGTTTCCTCCCAATGGGCCAGGTAAATGTCAGCGTACGATGGTGAATACTTCCGGCCCATGGCACACCCACACAACTGGAGATAGTGGTTATTGTTAAACATGAAGTCATTTCTAGTCAGTGTGATATGGAGTAACTGTAAAATTTGGCTGTCAGGTCTAGATGGGTCTGGATATTTATCAAAAATGTGTTCTACTGCAGAGAGGCCAAGTGGTGTTTCTATATTTGTGTATAATGAGTCTATGTCTATTGAAACAGGATAGTTTCAAATAGTAGTTTTAAAACGAGGAACTGAGCCCTGGTCCTCGCACAGTACTGGACTAAGACATGGCCCCAGTTTGGTGTGGCAATTTGACTAGTAGTTCCCTAAAAGTTGCAACTACTTCAACTATACTGTTTCCCTTAAATATACCTATAATATCCTTATAATATTGGAAACCTTTTATTTGTTGATATTTAAAGGAGGTCGGGTTGCAAGTTGATAAATCACAAGTAGATCAATATAATCACAAATATAATGTTTCTACTTCACTTCTTATTTCCTGACAAAGTGTGGACGACTCTTGTGTTGAAGATAAATCTCCATGTTGGTGATTTACTGGAAGCAAACAGCTGATCTTTATTTCCTTTGTCCAGCTGTCAGAAAACATCAGAGTAAAGAGAGACGCAACGCAACTCTCATGTTTCTGATAAAAGGGTCAACGTATATCAGGACGGCATCTGAAACACATTTCAATCTTTCACAGCCGAAAACTAAATGAGGACATGAGGACTAAACACACATAGTCACTGACTTCTAAGATAAACTGGAAAGTGAGACACAACTCAACTCTAATGTTTCTACTAACAGGTTCAAGGTTCAAGGTGTGTGTGCGTGTGTCTGTGTGTGTGTGTGTGTGTGTGTGTGTGTGTGTGTGTGTTTTTTCAAGGTTCAGCTTTATTGTCATTATACAACAGAATTGTCCAATGAAATGCAGTCATCATTTACAGCTGTGCAGTCAAAAATATTCCCAAAGAAGGCGACAAACTCTAACAAAAACAGAATAAATCAGCTAAAATGTCTGAAAACGTGACAAAAACCTTAAAAAAGGAACAAAAACAGCCCCCCATGAATCCTGCCTACGTTATTTATCTGGACATTAGTTGAGTTCAAGTTGAATATTGAGTGTGTAACAGATAAAAGATGTCATGGAGCATTATGACATGAGACACTCTGTCAAAAGGACTCTATATTCTTATGATGAGAACAGAGATATGAACTGGCAGCAATAAGTGTTTTTTCTTTTAATAAGCGTGAACATTGATCAGTCCAACGTGACTATGAGCTGTAAGAGTCTTGTAATCTGACAATAGAGACACAAGAAATGTGAAGAAGTTCCTGCCTCTTCCACATTGTCTTTTACACCAAATTCTAACTACTTTAGACTCTAAAAACGTACATTTTAGGTGTCTGTAGTGTGAGGCCAGTTTTTTATCATCTTAACTGATATTTTTGATCTATTTTGTAAACATCATGTCATAATTTATTCATGTCACCTTTTGAAAAATGTGTAGCCATCTTAAATAGTCGTGTTTGGAATTAGCATTAAATGTATGAGAGTCTGTTAGTCTGAAACAACTATGTGTATGATCACATGACCTGTGACCATGTGACATGATGACATCAAATAAGGCTCATGGGTCACTGAGGAAGACCAGCTTGTGGCCCAGATGTTTTGGGTCTTTTTTGCACTATTGAAGGATTGTTCCGGAGCATTGAGCTGTTGAGCAGACTTCACCTTCTCTGAACTAGTTTTTGTCTTCAGTCTTTAAATCTTTGAGTCAGTAATGGAGCATCGACACAGCAGTCACTGACAACAACAACCGCAGTCACACAGAGGGAAGAAACAGAGCTCTTATTGTGAAAGTCTGCTTCCTGACAGGTGGGGCTGTGACTCATCAGGAAACAACTCATCTGAGTTGTTCTCCGTCGACATTTTGGACTGTTTGAAGAAAGTGTAAGTTGCTGTTTGATACGTTAACAACTCGTTAGTCTTTGGTCTCTTCAGGTTAGTTTCTGGCTCTGTAATGTTAAATCTAATGTTTCTACTTCACTTCTTATTTCCTGACAAAGTGTGGACGACTCTTGTGTTGAAGATAAATCTCCATGTTGGATCATGAACTACTACAGAGGAGGTTTGAAATCCTTTGCCAGGTGTTGCCAGGGGGGGGGGGGGGGGTCCGAGCCTTTCTCCTGCTGTCAGGAAACACACCGTCATCGCCACCAGCGTGAAGTCAGACTCAACAGGACCCTACTGTTTCCTCTGGGACCTTTCAGAATGAAATGTAGAGACCTAAATGCCTCTGATACTGTTGTAGTGATGTGAGGAGGAGGAGGCACAGGACAGAAAGATGACATTAGTCCTGGAGTCTTGTCTCCATTAGAGGACAGAAAGATGACATTAGTCCTGGAGTCTTGTCTCCATTAGAGGACAGAAAGATGACATTAGTCCTGGAGTCTTGTCTCCATTAGAGGACAGAAAGATGACATTAGTCCTGGAGTCTTGTCTCCATTAGAGGACAGAAAGATGACATTAGTCCTGGAGTCTTGTCTCCATTAGAGGACAGAAAGATGACATTAGTCCTGGAGTCTTGTCTCCGTTAGAGGACAGAAAGATGACATTAGTCCTGGAGTCTTGTCTCCATTAGAGGACAGAAAGATGACATTAGTCCTGGAGTCTTGTCCCCATTAGAGGACAGAAAGATGACATTAGTCCTGGAGTCTTGTCTCCATTAGAGGACAGAAAGATGACATTAGTCCTGGAGTCTTTCCAATGTTCCTGTTCTCCCAGAAAGAGAATGAATGACAGAGCAGGATGAGCAGAGAGCAGAAATCATTCAGTGAAGAGTTCAGACTTTATTTTATTTTCTAGTTTCTCCAGCAGCTTCTGGTTCTGGACATTAAAAAGTGGTCTTCCTCACTTTCTAACAGGACCCATCAGAGACCAGACCCTGCTGAACCTGATCCTGAACCCAGCTGTGTCCATGGAGCCACCACTACTTTAAAAAAGAAGGGGACCTGATCTCGAGTGGTGACTAGAAATGGAGGAGAGGCGACTAGAAATGGAGGAGAGAGGATTGATGGAGAGACTTGAATGGCAGAAGGAGAGAACAGCAGAAATGGAAAGAGAAATAGAAATGTTAAGAAGAAGATTGAGGTGAGTTGTGAACATCCAGAAAACTGGACCGAGTCTCATTGGATGGAACTACGTCCGTCTGGTTCTTCTGGGTCATGTCAGTCTCATGCACACTCCTTCAAATAAAGCTTGAAAGACTGAAATGAGAATATTTATTTGCAAAATGATTTCCTGTCTCACTCAAAACATTTTTCTGTTTAGACAACATTTAGAAATATTATGTTTAGATTCTTTTTTAAATTCTGATTAAAAAATATTTAAATTGAGTTTTGGACAGAAAGTAAAGCATTATTGACTTTTTATTGTTAATAATTAGGCCTACAGACATATTAATAATAATATTATCTTTTATGCATGGAGACTTTACCTGAACATGTGACCCTCAATGAATGTGTTTTTCTATCAGGACACATCAGAAACCAGAATCTCCTGAACCTGAACCTGAACCTGAACCTGAACCTGGACCTGAACAACCCTCTGCTGAAAAGAGGTAAGCTCTTAATAGTATAATATAACTCATGTTTTAACTTTTATGTATCCAAAGAAGTTTCTTGAGTTTATTGTTTATTGAGTTTATTTTCAGCATCTTTCTTCTTCACATGTATTTATATTCTCACACCTGAAAGTTTTATTTATTCTCTGGTGTTTTAGCTTTTTAACCCAGTTTATTTTTTAGTTTATTGAACTTCTTTGTGTTAATCTTGTTTTAGTTTCTGCTTTTTTGTGTCTGAATACTAAAAAGTGAATTTCCTTCCCTGTTGGTCTTACTCTCTGTGTAACAGGATCCATCAGAGACCAGACTCTGTTGAACCTGGACCTGAACCTGAACCTGGACCCAGCTGTGTGTCCTTTAAGAGTGACTGGTCAAATTATTGCCTCATTGACTTTAAAGGAGAGCAACCCTCTGCTGAAAAGAGGTAAGCTGTTAATAATAGTATAATATTACTGATTCATGTTTTAAATTTTATGTATCCAGAGACGTTTTGAAATTTATTTTCAGCATCTTTCTTTTTCACATGTATTTATATTCTCACATCTGAAAGTTGTCCAGTAAGACCAGTCTTCAACTATAGATCTCAATTTAATATTGGACCTGGTTTGGTCCAATATTATCTGTTTTTTTAGCCCCATTAAAAAGCATTTTAAATCTCCCATATCCATATGGTAGGCTAAAAATCATGAATGGCAAAATCCTTCCCAAATGTTCTTTTCCAACTGGGAGTCCCGGGGGGATGGTTGGGATGTATGCGCCTCAGAGTGCCTCTTCCAGGGTAATGGAGAACCAGTGACCCTTGGTAAGTGTTTGGGTCACCTGGGTCAGGACACTATTTGCCATTAGAAGACTTCTGCCATTTGAGTCTGGACACTTAAGGCCAAGTTTCATGACCAGTTTTGTCATCTTTTTCATGTTGGTGAGGACGATTTTTAAACTAATGCATTTAAATGGGAAGCATGTTTTGTGGTCACAGCATGACTATGGTAGCGAATAGTATTAAAGGCGAAAATCCGCATAAGGAGGTTGGTTGGGGGGGATGATGGGTCAAACAACACAGGACTTTCACCCGAATGAAGCAGGACGCGCTGGCTGACCGTCTGCAGAGCAGTAAGAGGATTTCTCTAAAGATTTAACTTGCTGGAAATAATAAACAAGTTTACTAATGTCTCTCGGGATGGATAGGAATTTGGTCCTTGTTTCTTTATAAATCACTTACTGATGTTCTTTGTTGTGTGTTCTTTCAGGAAGTCCTGCTGGAGTTTGTAAGCGTAAACTCAAATCTAACCAGAAGAAGAAGTTCCAGTGTGTGTTTGAGGGGATTGCTAAAGCAGGAAACCAAACCCTTCTGAATAAGATGTTCACAGATATCTATATCACAAAGGAAGGGACTGCAGAGGTCAATGATGAACATGAGATCAGACAGATTGAAACAGCATCCAGGAAATCAGGCAGACCAGAAACAACAATCAGCCGAGAAGACATCTTTAAAACCCCACCTGGAAGAGATGAACCAATCAGAACAGTGATGACAAAGGGAGTGGCTGGCATCGGCAAAACAGTCTTAACACAGAAGTTCACTCTGGACTGGGCTGAAGACAAAGCCAACCAGGACATCCAGTTCACATTTCCATTCACCTTCAGAGAGCTGAATGTGCTGAAAGAGAGAAAGTTCAGCTTGGTGGAACTTGTTGATTACTTCTTTAGTGAAACCAAAGAAGCAGGAATCTGCAGGTTTGAAGAGTTCCAGGTTGTGTTCATCTTTGACGGTCTGGATGAGTTTCGACTTCCTCTGGACTTCCTCAACACTAAAATCCTGACTGATGTTACAAAGTCCACCTCAGTGGATGTGCTGCTGACAAACCTCATCAGGGGGAATCTGCTTCCCTCTGCTCACCTCTGGATAACCACACGACCTGCAGCAGCCAATCAGATCCCTCCTGGGTGTGTTGACATGGTGACAGAGGTCAGAGGGTTCACTGACCCTCAGAAGGAAGAGTACTTCAGGAAGAGATTCAGAGATGAGGAACAGGCCAGCAGAATCATCTCCCACATCAAGACATCACGAAGCCTCCACATCATGTGCCACATCCCAGTCTTCTGCTGGATCACTGCTACAGTTCTGGAGGACATGTTGAAGAGCAGAGAGGGTGGAGAGCTGCCCAAGACCCTGACTGAGATGTACATCCACTTCCTGGTGGTTCAGTCCAAAGTGAAGAACATCAAGTATGATGGAGGAGCTGAGACAGATCCACACTGGACTCCGGAGAGCAGGAAGGTGATTGAGTCTCTGGGAAAACTGGCTTTTGAGCAGCTGCAGAAAGGCAACCTGATCTTCTATGAATCAGACCTGACAGAGTGTGGCATCGACATCAGAGCAGCCTCAGTGTACTCAGGGGTGTTCACACAGATCTTTAAAGAGGAGAGAGGACTGTACCAGGACAAGGTGTTCTGCTTCATCCATCTGAGTGTTCAGGAGTTTCTGGCTGCTCTTCATGTCCATCTGACATTCACCAACTCTGGAGTCAACCTGCTGGCTGAAGAACAAACAACATCAACACAGTTCTACCAGAGTGCTGTGGACAAGGCCTTACAGAGTCCAAATGGACACCTGGACTTGTTCCTCCGCTTCCTCCTGGGTCTTTCTCTGCAGACCAATCAGAATCTCCTACGAGGTCTGATGACACAGACAGGAAGTAGCTCACAGACCAATCAGGAAACAGTGGAGTACATCAAGAAGAAGATGAATGGGGAGGAGAAGATGGATGGGGACATCAAGAAGAGGATCAGTGAGAATCTGTCTGCAGAGAGAAGCATCAATCTGTTCCACTGTCTGAATGAACTGAATGATCGTTCTCTAGTGGAGGAGATCCAACAGTACCTGAGTTTTGGAATTCTCTCCAGATACAAACTGTCTCCTGCTCAGTGGTCAGCTCTGGTCTTCATCTTACTGTCATCAGAAAAAGATCTGGACGTGTTTGACCTGAAGAAATACGGTTCTTCAGAGGAGGCTCTTCTGAGGCTGCTGCCAGTGGTCAAAGCCTCCAACAAAGCTCTGTAAGTGTGATTTATTCATCAATAAGTACTCTGATATCTTTCAACAGGAGTTAAAATAAATACATTGTTTCCTTCCTGTCATCTCTCCAGACTAAGTGGCTGTAACCTGTCAGAGAGAAGCTGTGAAGCTCTGTCCTCAGTTCTCAGCTCCCAGTCCTCTAGTCTGAGAGAGCTGGATGTGAGTAACAACAACCTGCAGGATTCAGGAGTGAATCTGATCTCTGTTGGACTGAAGAGTCCACACTGCACACTGGAGACTCTCAGGTCAGGATTCATTAACCCATTCAACTGATGACCATTTAAAGTCTGATTAACTTTAGTTGATAAACAGCTGACGTGTAGCTTTGTGTCTGCTGATACGATAATCTTGGGCAGTAGTTATTAGACTTAAGAGTTCCTTTGCATGAGGGTTTTTCATCATTTGCTTTTGTTATTGAATAATAAATACCATTTTAAAGATTTATTATAAATCTGGACCAAAATGTACCTGGACAACAAAAACAAAAAACTAAAACATGGCTCCACGTGTTGACAGAGGGTTCCTGTGATCTGTGTATTTTCAGTCTGTCAGGCTGTATGGTCTCAGAGGAAGGTTGTTCTTCTCTGGTCTCAGCTCTGAGCTCCAACCCCTCCCATCTGAGAGAGCTGGACCTGAGCTACAATCTCCCAGGAGACTCAGGAGTGAAGCTACTGTCAGTGGGACTGGAGGATCCTCTCTGGAGACTGGACACTCTCAGGTACAAACACTGAAGAACAAAAATGAGATATTTGTGTGTAGGAAGTTTTAAACGAGAACATCTCCAGGAACCAAAATGATAACTCCTTTTTGTTAATAATTGATGTAGTTTGGACAGATATCTTTATGTTACAGGCACTGTCTATATCCTTTTTTCCTATTCCCCAGGCTTAAATCAGTTTCAACTCAACAGAAAGATCCAGGACAGGTTTAGCCTAGCTTAGCAAAAAGCAATGTGTTTTCTACACTGTGAGAAGAGTGTGTGGATGAAGCATTAATCTACTCTTTTGGCCGAGTAGTTAGCTAACTGTTTAAAATATCAGTTGCCAGTGCTGTGTGGCTCATGTGATCGATCAGAGACATACACTGACGTCTGGACCAATTATTTCTCTAAGTTCCTCTTGTGCTGGGAGAGTACCGACTCTAAGTTCAAAAAGTCTCTCAAAATGCTCTTTCCTAATTTGTGCGGTGCAAACACAATATACAGTATGTGTGTGTGTGTGAGTGATCTAATGTTGATGTTTCTCTACAGAGAAAGGTCCACTGTTGCACCAAATGCTTGCTCTTGGGGGAATTGTTGGGTCTCTGTAAATGATAGTGTGGCAGTAGCTCTGCCAGCCGTAATCCTGTTCGCATTGTGCATCTAATGATAACAATGTGTAAATGCGCACATAGTCTGTTCTGCTCTCTGCTATGTTCAGTTCTATTTTCCTCATTATTTATGTTATTTCACCCACAAGCCACCCACTATTAATCAGAATATTCATTGTTATGACAGAGGTTGGCCGTCAGGGCCACCAAGGCCTTCTCTGCTGGCCAAGAGATTGTCAGAATCTTACAATTATATTTTTTATAATTAAAGGCCTATATATTAATTTCTAAAATAAATATTTATTTATTCATATATATATATATATATATATATATATATATATATATATATATATATATATATATATATATATGTGTATCAATTTCATATGTATTTTATATATATACATTTGGATGTACTTTTTCTTCACATGATGAGCAGCTTTTGGTAAGTTTAATGGATTTTTCAGCATTTTAGTGAAATGATTTTATAGCTATTACTGCTTGCTTTAGGTGTTAAAGATGTGAGCAGTGTCAACGGTAGCTGTAGCTTTATGTGTGCGTGGTGACATGTGTGTTAAGCCCCCCCGCTGCTTGGCTGGAACTTGTGGGGAGGCCTGTTGATCTCTGATTGTGTTATTTGTGTTTTTGATTGCTTTGTGGTCAGCATATGAGTAAATATGACCGACTGTTGTGGTTTTGTTTTGGTTTCTTCGGTGATAATTTTGACTTCATGTGATTAGGGCTGCACGATATGAGGGAAACATCTAATTGTGATTATTTTGACTGATGTTGCGATTGCGATTTGATGCACGATATTGGACAGAATGATCGCGTTTGTATTATTATTCTCATTTTCATTGAAAATGATTAACATTGAAAGAAATTAAAATGATTATAGTGTGATTTTTCCGAGGATCTGTACCAAACACAGATGTTTTCTGTCATCTGTTGGAGAGCATTTTTAGGCCGTGACGTCTCTGCAGCTCCACAATACTTCATTCAGAATGACACATATTTTGCCATTAACAAATATTGCGCCCCCCTGCAATTTGGATATTGCACTAGTCCATATTGCAATTTCGATGCAATTGTGATTAATTGTGCAGCCCTGTATGTGATGCAGCATCCTGTCATACTGTGTGAAAGTGATGCTTCAGTCAGCGTGTGTTCATGTCTCTGCAGTAGTGTATCAGGTGTCTCTAGGTGTTCAGTCTTGTCTTAAATCACATTATTCCTCACGGTCATGTCCTAGTGTCATGGTGAGGTTATTCAAAGGTGATTTAATAGCTGTAGGACAGTACTAAAGGCCCAGGTGTAAAATACACGGCCCACCACTGCCGTAGATAAACTGCTGGTTGCTATGGACGCTGCTAATGCTGAACCCACGGATCTAGCATGTTGTTTGTATCAACTGTGTTTACATGGACATGAATATTCTAGTTATGAGGATTATCCTGTTTTTGATCATATTCAGGATATGATGTTTAGACTACATGACACACAGAGAAATCAGGTTATTCACATCTCTGTACATGCTCACCATCATCTCTCTCGCTCTCTCTCTCTCTCTCTCTCTCTCTCTCTCTCTCTCTCTCTCTCTCTTGCTCTCTTTATATTTTTATTTAACCTTTATTCATACAGGTAATCTCATTGAGACACAGGGTCTTATTCTCAGAGAGACCTGTTAAGGGCAAAATACAACATCAGTTACAGACAGACAGATTACAATGGTATACACCAGTGGTTCCCACCCCCTCAGGGGGGGGCGGCAAAGGTCACAGGGGGTGCACAAGTCTTTATCTGGTTTGAGGTTGAGGTAAAAAAAAAATATGTGCACGTTAAACAAATTATGATTATACACTAGAATATATAATTTATACAAACCTCTGGGACCTCTTGACCTGTGACCCTTGCTGTCATCAGGTCGGCTGCTCTCTCTCTCTCTCTCTCTCTCTCTCTCTCTCTCTCTCTCTCTCTCCCTCTCCCCCTCCCTCCCTCTCCGGGGGGCTCAGACTCAGATGTTGCGCCACCTGTGGCTGAATCAGACTCGGCAGGTGTGCAACAGTGTGCAGAAACTGCACAGGTAACAGAGATAAACACGCAGGAAAAGAAGAATAATGAAGTACAACCTGAGTGTGGAAATAAAACTGTTAATGAAGGAAATGCCCGTCTAATGAGAAAGCAGAAAATAACAGACAGGGGAAAATAAAGGCAGTCAGAATGATAATAATGTGGTTGATGATGTTCTTGATGAAAATCTGTCTGAAGAGATGGATAGAACTACAAGATCCAGCAAGAGAAGAATCAGCTCTAACAAAGAGCAGAATGATGCTAAAGCTAAAAGATGAACTTCCGTTGTGTAATCTGGATGCAGCAGTTTTCTGTTGCATTTGTTTTCAGGGTTTGCGTGCTTTCCTTTTTAAGATGTTTCTCTATTTGCAGCACGTTTATGTATTTGGTTGTGTTGTGTGTACTTGCAGTGCGTTTATGTATGTGGTTGTGTTGTGTGCATTTGCAGCGTGTTTATGTATTTGGTTGTGTTGTGTGTGTTTGCAGCACGTTTATGTATTTGGTTGTGTGTATCTGCAGGGTGTTTATGTATTTGGTTGTGTTGTGTGTATTTGCAGTGTGTTTATGTATTTGGTTGTGTTGTGTGTATTTGCAGCGTGTTTATGTATTTGGTTGTGTTGTGTGTATTTACAGAGTGTTTGCTGAATGCTGCGCATGTGTTGTCACATGAATGAAGTTGTTTTGTGTATTTGCATGTTTTCTTGAGTAGCAGGGCGTTTGTCCCTGTAGGCCACCGTATCATCCAGTCTGGTTCAGCTGGGCCCTATTTCAGGTAGAAGGTTTAACAAACTCTGAGTCTGACCCTGATGTCTGAGGTGATTTACCCTGAGATGGAAACTCTGAGTTTTCGGTTTCAGAACAGCTGATATGAGTTGGTTCAATCAACTCAGAGTAGGTTCACCACCACAATAAAAAGGCAGCATGAATGGAGCCATGATTCTATGATTCACCATGGCAACAACCACAAACAAACGGGTCGGCGGAAATACGCATGCGCACATACAGCGAGTTTTAAAAAGCAACACAGCGGCTGCTGTGAAAGAGAGAGAATTTGCATGGGAGAAAATTGCAAAAATTAAATGCGTATATTCCAATATAGTGTATATCATATTTAATCATAAGTATAGCCTAATATTACTGGTGAAATGGTGTTGAACCTATAATCTATTTCATTTAGGTGCAACACTGCGGACAAAAAAGTCTTAAGCCTACTAATCCCATTCTGAGGCTGCAGCACCATCATTAACAGAATTATAATCCATAATCTTTTATTTCAAAGGGTTTACATCATTCACCCGCAATACTGTGGAACTCCTTTTAAAAACGTTTAAAACACATTTCAGAGCGAGTCACAGTCTTCTGACGGCGCTTTGCTACAGTGGCTTTACCAATATGCTCTGCATCACCAACGTTGTAAAGACGAATGCCGTTTGCAAAAAAACGTAATGTGACAAATAATCTGCTGGGATGTACAACCCCAAATCAGAAAAAGTTGGGACAGTATGAAAAACACAAATAAAAAAAAGAAAGTAGTGATTTCTAAATGTACTTTGACTTGTATTTCATTGTAGACAACGTGAACACAAAATATTTCATGTTTTGTCTGGTCAACTTAATTTCATTTGTAAATATACATCCTTTCCTGTCATTCAGACCTGCAACACATTCCAAAAAAGGTTGGGACAGGAGCAATTTAGGGCTAGTAATCAGGTAAATTGGTTAAATAATGATGTGATTTGAAACAGGTGATGTCAACAGGTGATTGTAATTATGATTTGGTACAAAAGCAGCATCCAAGAAAGGTCTAGTCCTTAAGGAGCAAAGATGGGCCAAGGATCGCCAGTTTGCCAACAAATACGTGAGAAAATTATTGTAATGTTTAAAACAATGTTCCTCAAAGAAAGATAGGACGACATTTGCTTATTTCACCTTCAACAGTGCATAACATAATTAAAAGATTCAAGGAATGAGGAATAATTTGAGTGCGTAAAGGACAAGGGCCCAAGCCTAAGCTGAACAACCGTGATCTCCGATCCCTCAGGCGGCACTGCATCAAGAATCGTCATTCATCTATAAGCGATATCACCACATGGGCTCAGGACTACTTTGGCAAACCTTTGTCAAGTACCACAATACGTAGTTACAGCCACAAATGCCAGTTAAAACTGTACTGTGCCAAAAGGAAGCCCTATGTTAACAGTGTCCAGAAGCGCCGTCGACTTCTCTGGGCTCGGAGGCATCTGGGATGGACCATCACACAATGGAAACGTGTACTGTGGTCAGATGAATCAGTATTTCAGGTATTTTTTGGGAGAAATGGACGCTGTGTGCCCCGGATCAAAGAAGAAAAGGATCATCCAGACTGTTACCAGTAACAAGTCCAAAAGCCAGGGTCTGTCATGGTATGGGGTTGTGTCAGTGCCCTTGGAAAAGGTAACTTGCACTTCTGTGATGGCACCATTAATGCTGAAAAGTACATAGAGATTTTGGAGCACAATATGCTGCCTTCAAGAAGACATCTTTTCCATGGACGTCCATGCATATTTCAACAAGATAATGCAAAACCACATTCTGCACACATTACAAAGTCCTGGCTGCGGAGGAAGAGGATACGGGTACTTGACTGGCCTGCCTGCAGTCCCAACCTGTCTCCAATAGAGAATGTGTGGCGCATTTTTAAGCGCAAAATGCGACAACGAAGGCCCCGTACTGTTGCCCACCTTAAGACTTGTTTGCAGCAAGAATCGGACAAAATTACACCTGAAACACTTCATCACTTGTAATGTTAATTTCGTCAGACGAGACGAGACGAAATATGTTCGTCAACGACCTTTTTTTCCATGACTAAGACGAGACGATGACGAGACTGCACCAATGTCCAATAACGCTGACTAATTTTTTTTTATTTAACCTTTATTTAACCAAGAGAAGCCCATTGAGATTAAAAATCTCTTTTGCAAGGGAGACCTAAGACTAAGACTAAATTAACATGCATTATTGTTGATGAAAAAAGACGAGACTAAAATGTTTTGCATAAAATAAAAACTAAGATAAAATCTCTCTTAATTTTCGTCTACTATCGTCCCTACTTTTTCATTATGAGAGAGAATATTCAGCTGTAACCACTCGAGGTCAAATGCCTAAACCCAACCAACTGAGCTGCTTCGTAGGGCGGGTCTTGTAATTTCGCGGGCGGTGAGACCGTTCTCTTCATCCATGGGCGAGACAGACAAGTCGGGAAAGGCGAGTATACTGCTCGCCAGACAGACGACATGCTAGGTAGAAGGAAGAGGCTCGACATTTGGTCGCATTTTACATACAATGATATTGACAAAAAGTCAGAATGTGTCATTATAACTGACGGGAAGCAGTGTGGACAAAAAATATCGGGGAAAAATACCACCAACCTTAAGCGGCATCTAAAGGCTAACCACCCACACATTCAGGTAAGCTAACATAAATTAACGTCTCATAAAATAATGCAGATTTTAGGCATCTAGCTACGCTGTAAATTAACCAGTTAGCTATGGTGTTGTGGCACATAAATTATGCAGCCAGGTTATATTTTATAGCCATTATACCAGTCTTGCTAGTTGGCTATCAAGTTGTGAAGTGGATAAAACAAATGGCATTGCTAATGTCGGTTTGAACTTCAAACAACGTTAGCTTTGCTTGCCAACTTCGAAGTTGGATGTTAGATTGAGCTCTTAGCATCTAGCTATGCATGTAACACTTTTAGTTTATCATTAACTGTTCGATGGCTATCATATCAAGTTCATCATGTGTGAATGTGTCTCTTAAATCAGAAAACCAGACGCATTTAACAAAGTTGCATTCAACAAAAATCATTCAACAAGTGTATTTTGTCAGGTAAATATGACATTTAACCAATGTATATTGTATATATTGTATATATGTATATTTGAGATGTGTGAAACACTATTTGACTGAAATGGTTATCAGAAATAATCTCAGAAATGTTATTTAAAAAAGACTAAAACTTGACTAAGATACCTTGAGTTCTCTTTTGACTAAAACTAGACTAAAATGATGAGACTTTTAGTCGACTAAAACTTGACTAACAAAAAAAGATATGTAAATGACTAAATATGACTAAAACTAACAAGGACATTTGGCACAAGACTAAGACTACGACTAAATTAAAAATAGGTGACAAAATTAACACTAATCACTTGGTGTCTTCAGTCCCTAAACGTCTTTTAAGTGTTGTGAAAAGGAATGGCAACATTACAAAGTGGTAAATGCTTTACTGTTCCAACTTTTTTTGAAATGTGTTGCAAGAACCAAAATAGGAATTTTGTTTTTTTGAAACAAAAACAATATAACTCATGAGGAACACATTAAATTATGTGCTGTTGTATTATCTGCAATGAAATACAAGTCAAAGTACATTTAGAAATCACTACTTTCTTTTTTTATTTGTGTTTTCCATACTGTCCCAACTTTTTCTGATTTGGGGTTGTATATTACTATATAATATGTCATGTTATTGTGATGAACTAATGAATGAACTTTGTATAAAATAATCCAGAATGATTGATCAGATTCCTCATGAACATTGTAAACTTCTTCCACTTCCTGTCCTTTAAAGATAGAAGCTGAGATCATCAGATTGTCCTGGTTCTGGTTCAGGATCACGCGTACAGAAATATTTCAGCTGATTGTTATGAACTAATAAATGCCGTTGACTTGTGTCATGTTCAGTTTACTGTGATGTGTTTGAGGTCTTTCTGTCTCTTTTCACATTAAAAGCATAAAGTTACTATGATGTGTTTGTGGTCTTTCTGTTGAACTTTTACACCTGATAAGATGTCTCGGTGTCCCAGAGGTCTTCCAGGTGGAGCTGCAGCGTGAGAAACCCTCCAGATCCTGATCCTGATCCTGATCCAGATCCAGTTTGTCTCTTCCCTAACAGAACTTGTCTCTGCTTTATTTTTTCTCCCTAAAATGAGATTAAAATGTTTTTTCTAAAGTGGAACGCTCTGAATGAACGGCCGCTCCTGATTGGTCCCCTCTCCTCGTCCAATCAGCTGCCAGCGACTGAGCAGAAACAGAGATGACGAGTCAGGCCCTGTTGCTCACCGCCAGTGTTTCAGTTTGACTGTTAAAAAGTGTTGTAAGGTATTAAAAGGTATTGATTTAGAATAACGCTAACCAAGCTTCCTGCTCCATCAATAACCCAGACAGAGTCGTCCCTCATCTGGTGATGGAGACCTGTTTCCCCCGTTCTGGTCCGAGTGTTAATAATTCTATGAAAATATACTAACATATTAGCAGATAGCCTGTGCTTGACCACCGGCCAAGCAAGACGTTCATGCATCTCAGCGACACTAGTTCTCGGAGAACAACCAAGAACCAGTCTTGCAGCCTTATTTTGAGCAACTTGTAATTTTTTTAAATGACTGCTTGATGCAGCAGACCATACAGCAGAACAGTAATACAAATGACACAAAACCAATGTACAAACAACACGACTAAACAACCGTGAATTTAGAAATTGTGCATATTTACGCGTTACTGCAACAGCTCTGCCCATTTTAGCAACAACTTTGTTGATGTGATCAGACCATGACAATGTAAAATCAAGCCAAAGTCCAACAAGCTTCACCTTTTTTACTTGCTGTACATGTTGACCATTTACTTGTATATTAATTTTAGGATTACCAGATAATCTATACTTAGAACCAAATATTATACTAGTAGTTTTTGAAATATTTAGGAGAAGTTTATTTGTTTTGATCCAGTTATGCAATTTGCTAATCTCACAAGACAGAACCTGATTAAGCTCTGAACATGTAGAGGCTGCATAATAAAGAGTAGAATCATCAGCAAACATAGTCAATGTAGCCTTACTGAGTAAATACGGCATATCATTTGTAAAAATTTAAAATAACAAAGGTCCGAGGCAACTTCCTTGAAAAACACCACAATCCAGGGACCTGCTAGAAGATAATGCACCGTTAAAATAAACTCTTTGCGACTTCTCCGACAAATAGCTCTTAAACTACTTGATTGATGAGGAAGTAAAACCATAACTAATAAGTTTGGAAATCAAAATGTCATGGTCAATCACATCGAAGGCAGCACTGAAGTCTAGTAGCAGTGTACCCACTAGCATTGAGTTATCAATCGATGTTGGCCAGCTATCCGACAGCTGTGTCATTGCAGTGCAGGTGGAATGACCAAACCTATAAGCATGCTGAGACATCGTAGTCAAATCATTGTTAGCAAAGTAACCTTGTACTTGCTCAGAAACAATCTTTTCTAGTAATTTACTTAGAATAGGTAAAATGCTAATAGGCCTACTATTTGGACCACAGAAAGTTGATTTTGTGTCTTTGGGTAAAGAGATTATCTTACCCTCCTTCCAAGGTTTTGGGCACACGCCACTAATCAGACATCTGTTAAAAATGTGACAGATTGGTTTAGAAATATGTGCAGCTCATAACTTCAACAGCCGACTATACAAGTCGTCTGTACCAGCAGACCCACCAACAGTCAAAGATCTCAACAACATTTCCACCTGCACAACATTAACCTGATGAAATTCAAAACTACACAGTTTATCTTTCATAATACATCTTTCAATTAGCTCATTTGAGTTGGAATCAACAGTGTATATGTGTGTGTGTGTGTGTGTGTGTGTGTGTGTGTGTGTGTGTGTGTGTGTGTGTGTGTGTGTGTGTGTGTGTGTGACAGACAGATAGATAGAGTTGTGTCTCCCTCTGCTGGACATCTTGTGTGTCTGTGTGTCTCTCTGTGTGTGTGTGTGTGTGTGTGTGTGTGTGTGTGTGTGTGTGTGTGTGTGTGTGTGTGTGTGTGTGTGTGTGTGTGTGTGTCTCTCTCTGTGTGTGTGTGTGTGTGTGTGTGTGTGTGTGTGTGTGTGTCTGTGTGTCTCTCTGTGTGTGTGTGTGTGTGTGTGTGTCTGTGTGTCTCTCTGTGTGTGTGTGTGTGTGTGTGTGTCTGTGTGTCTCTCTGTGTGTGTGTGTGTGTGTGTGTGTGTGTCTGTGTGTGTGTCTCTCTCTCTGTGTGTGTGTGTGTGTGTGTGTGTGTCTGTGTGTCTCTCTGTGTGTGTGTGTGTGTGTGTGTGTGTCTGTGTGTCTCTCTGTGTGTGTGTGTGTGTGTGTGTGTGTGTGTCTGTGTGTGTGTGTGTGTGTGTGTGTGTGTGTGTGTGTGTGTGTGTGTCTCTCTGTGTGTGTGTGTGTGTGTGTGTGTTTGTGTGTGTGTGTGTGTGTGTGTGTGTCTGTGTGTGTCTGTGTCTGTGTGTCTGTGTGTGTGTGTTTGTATACTGGACCCTGCAGTCTGTGTGAGGTGATGGAGACCGTGGTGCAGGAAATACAACCCAGAAACAGA
>CM042432.1:952500-955000 GCA_023631565.1 Gymnocephalus cernua
GTGCAGCATTTTAAAGGGTCCGTCTAAAACAGTGTCGCGATTATAAAACAACTTAAAACGAACACGCCATTCTTGCCCAAGCACCGGAGGGAGAAACCGCTCGCCCCGGCGTAGTTAATCTGCCGATGTCGTGGTGAAATGAAGCTAGTGTTGACGTCCACGGAGCCGTTAGACGAGTTCCAGCCTATGGTGGCCGTCCTGCGAGGTCACCGCGACGCGCACGGGAAAGCGAGCAGGGCTCGAGCTTCTGTGTCGTCCCGGTAGTAGCCCGCAAAGCTTTCAGTCCGGCTTTACAGTCTGTACAGCGATGCCCTCACTCCACACGCACAGCTGAGCCAAGAGGTGTGTGTGTTACAACACGCGCTATCTGACTGGGAACGATACAGAGAGGATTACCAACGACCGCCGGCCCCGTGAACTAAAGCTAGTCTCGTTACTGTAAGTAGGCTACATTAAAACCTTTGTGAGTAAAAAGTCAATAATTATCAATGCACTCACCTGTCTACAGGCATAAACATGTAGGAAGTGATATTTTAATCTGCTCTGTCCACTCTCGTCCACCGCGCTGTTTTACCAAACACAGCTCTACTCTGCAAATAGAATTAGTTTTTATAAACAAGCTAAAACAAGAGCTGTCCGTTTGTAGTCTAACTGGTTATCTTAGTTTGCCACAAGTCTTAAAATTTGGACAAATTCTTGTAAACTTAACTGCTGGCTGAATAAACCATACTCTCCGCTGGAGCGGTACATCTATGGATGTATTATAAGACAAATACATGCATGAGGCTACTTAATATGCACGTGAATGACGCAATCTTATTTTATTCTTGATGATGCTGGTTATATTATTTTGCAACAGCATCATTTCATTGCAAATGAGGCATACAAAACGAATGGTAGCCTGCTTATCAGTCCATTCATCATTAAAACTTCAACTTTTCTCTTCAGCCTCTTTGATTGTGACATGTTTACCTGACAACAGCCTTTCTTTCTGCAAGCATTTTCCACCAATCAGGACGCTGCGTACTACAACCATGTTTCATAATCACAAACTTTAACCATCGCTCCTCAGTGACCTGCCTCCTAGTCTGAGATCTTCTTCTAGTTAAAAAGCCACTTAACATTACGGAGTTTACATGTTTTTTAGGAGTTTGCTCACACTAATACATATAAAAAATATATAGCATTACTTCAGTTAGAAAGTTAAAATATCGAACAAGAATAGCTGCTTCAAAGATAATCATACAAGATAGTCGGTGTAGAACTTTGGTTCTCTTCATGTTATGTTACGATCAAAATGTGACCAAACTGACCAAAACACAATGTTACCATGGTCTCGCAGGCTTTTTTTTTCACATCACTTTTTATTTGCCTATATTAATAAAATATGTATTAATAATTAAAAAATATGCTAGTGCACTTTCTTTTATAAATTTGAATTCCGTAAAAAGTGGCTGGTAAAACTGGGCATCCACCAGCCACTGTGGCTGGAGGGCAAAAAAGTTAATTTCCCACCCTGGTCCAGACGAGACTTTGAGGGGTCAACGTGTTTTTGTGTTCATTTCTCTGCAGACGAGCTGCTGCACACTCCGGGGAAAGGAGCCAGCAAACAGATCCTGCAGGGTGAGGACAACACACACTTTATTAACACTTTGTGACATGAAAAGCATGAAATATATATAATTATGTGTGATATAAAATAATTCAGATAAATAATTCAGAATCTTTGTGAGGAACTTCATATAACCCAATATAATGTTTGTTTTTAATACACAAAGACAAACAAAATTTTTTTATACTGGCTGAGAAACGTAAGCAGTGACCACCGGGGGGCGCCGTCACTCCACACGCTCATCATCATACCAGCAGCAGTGACCCCACACACACACACACACAATGCAGACACGCACGCACGCACGCAGACACACACACAACGCGCGCACGCACGCAGACACACACACACACACACAACGAACGCACGGACACAGACACACACACACACACACCGACACACACACACACACACCGACACGCACACACACACACACACACACCGACACACACACACACACCGACACGCACACACACACCGACACGCACGCACACACACACACACACCGACACGCACGCACACACACAGGCACACACACACACACACACAATGCAGACACGCACGCAGACACACACACACACACACACAACGAACGCACGGACACAGACACACACACACACACACAACGCGCGCAAGCACGCAGACACACGCGCGCGCGCGCACGCACGCAGACACACACACAACGCACGCACACACGCACGCACACACGCAGACACACACAACACACACAACACACGCACACACACAACACACGCACACACACACAATGCAGACACATACGCACACACACACAACGAACGCACACAGACACACACACAACGCGCGCACGCAAGCAGACACACACACACACATACACACACATACACACACAGACACACACAGACACAC